>JAFEJD010001273.1:0-39597 GCA_018296065.1 Blastomyces percursus | reverse complement strand
GCGTAAGGTTGTACGTGAAGGACGGCCTTTGAATCGATAGGTAAGAGTGGAGCGTGGGACATCGTACAGCTTTGCTACTTAGCGAATAGAGGAGATTTCTCTCTTTTTCAAGGCAGCAATTGCAAGTTTTATTTTTGTTGCGAATTGGTGGCATTTCGACGCGTCAAAGTAGGTAGGTTGATAAATTTTCTTCGCGGACAGAATTTGTGGCCCGCTCGGTCGGGAATTAATTAACCGGGCCCTAGATGATTTGTAAGCTACCGCTCACACCTGCAACCTCTGGTCGGACCCTCTTTACGTAGGGCCCGGTTAGTACATTATTATATATGGTTTAGTCTGTATAGCTCCACCCCACATATCTTCCTCCAAGACTCTATACCCGGAGGCTCTCTAGATATACACAGCGTAAAGGAGCTAGAGCCCTTTCTGAGCCCTCTCTGGACAGAGGAATTCTACCTCTAAGGAGGGACTTTACCAATATCTGGAAGAGCCCTCGGAGAAAGATGTGGGACCCTATTTTCTATCACTGAGAAGATTTAATAAAATTATTGATGTGTTGCTCATTGTAACACTAATATAAAATACCTAACTGTTTAGTAGCTAGCAAACTAGTGCCCGTGCTAACCTGGCTCAGCGCAGGCCTGAATCCTTCAGGAAATAAATAAAGAATGGGACAGGCGGTTTGGCGGCGATGTGAGATCGATTTAATCAGAGCAAAAGAGGAGGATAGAAGCTTGGCTTCTATGAAGAGATAGCTAGGAGAACTTCTCTTTGTAGCTTGCTCCTGCTACAAAAATGACATGTTCCGAAGGTAAAATAAAATCGTGTCGAGGCCCGATTGGACCTAGCTCGACTCCATTATGCATGTTCCGTTAGTTCAAAGCGATCCCCATAACGAGAAACGGCAGATTCAAATATCGAAAACTAACTCGGGAACACCTTGACCTAGCTCTGCAGAATGCACATGCAGACGTGTGTGACAGAAAGGCAAAATGACAGGTATGAAATGGACACTTCGGCAAGTTAAGCATGGCGAATACTTAGCTAGGTTACGTAGGTAGGTGGTTAACACTCCTGGCTGAATTAAGGCGCAGCGAAATTAAATGAACAGCGCCCGAAGAGAGGCTGGAAGCTTCCATGTGTCCTACTAAGCTAATGTAAGGGACATCGAAAAGTCGTTGGGTGAGCTTTGAATTTCCCATCTTATTAGGCAGACACCGAGCGTTGGTTTAACTATCCATCCCATTCTGCTTGCTCAAGCACAGGATACTCGAGTGATGTACAAATTAGTGCTATCCCCTAAACGTAGGATCGTTTCTAGGAAAATTTAAGTAAACCAATGGTACAAATGGCACGAAAGCCGACTGTTAGTTCCTTTACGGACATTCCTCTGCCTGGAATCGGCGGCTCAAACGAATGACCGGGAAATCAAAAGAGCGGTATTGACGAGAATTATGATTATATTTCCCGTTGGCAAAATGCGAAGCTCATATGTCTAGTGTCTGCGGAGGCGCCCTAGCCGTGAGCTACGAGCCAACAATCTACGACTCTTTGTCGCTCATACCTAACTTTACACTGTAAGTAAAACATAGAGAAAGTGAGTGGCGTATACAAAAAGTTTGTTAAAACTCTTGCTTAAGTTTTTGTAGTCGAAGACATAGTCCGTAGATTGGATGAAAATGACGAATATACTTCAACTTGAAAGTGGGAGGGATGTTCTACATAGAAAGGCATGAGCTACTGCGAAGCATCTGCAAACGGGTCTGGGACCACTACTTTATCCCTCGCAAGGTTTTTTCGTTGGAGCGGAGGTGCTGCAAGAGATGGGGCTGGTCGAAATATGCTTTTATCATTCTTTGGGGATGTTTTGTTTGATCGATTGCTGGTGGGGAAAGGGAGGGAAAAGCTTAAAAGCAAAACAAGAAAAAGAAAAGGGAAAAAAGCAAGAGAAGGCGCTAGGATACAGACGGATTGGATCCTTAAGAAGAAAAATCACTGGAAGAAAATTGGAAGGAGATTCGAAAATAAAACAAAATAATGGAGAATGATGTTGAGATGGCAAACTACACATGTTAACTACTCCATGTATGAAATTTTACGCATTTCGCCGAGCCGCTGTCGCGCTTGCGCAAGGCTGTTCTCGAGTTGGAGGATTTCGACCTAATTTTATAAAAGCTCGTGATTAGCGTGTGCTGCGATGTAATGCACACAACATATAGAAATAATGGTGGAAGGGCTCTCTCCATTCCAGAAATCTGGTTGGAAATAGGGATGGAACGGAAAGAGTGGTGCTGGGATTTATTCTGCATTTCTGGATAGAGATCTGGCTGGGGTTGAATAGGCATAGGCGAAGTTTATGCATGTAAGAAGCATATCGGGACAAAGAAACACATAAAATCAACAAAACGAACACTCTCAGAAGGAAATAACCGAACATACCTGCTGTTCCATCTCCCGGACCTTGAACTCATGGCCACTGAGCTTCGAGTAGTCGACGGTCTCGTTCTCATCGTGGTTCTTCTCTGCAATGATACTCTGAACCTGCCGCACCAGGCTTCTACATGCGGCACCAACAGCCTTACTAGCAGTTTCCAGTCGATCCTGAGTCTTGCTCATGAAAGTTGCTTTGACTCGACTGGCAGCAACGAGCTGTGCCGTACTGGCGGCGACATCGTTACTGGCAACGATCAACTGTTCAGGGGAGTTTCGTCCGGATATGACCCCGTCTGCCGTCTCGATTAGGGTATTGGTGGAATTGGCGACAGCCTTGGCTGCAGAGATCAACCCTTCCGTCCAGCGGTTGTTTTTCTTATAAAATGCCGTTCGTGACGAGCTGCCGCGACCTTCCCGGACGATCTCTTGTTGAGATGCAGTCGCAGCTTTGATCAGCTCTGCGATGGCAGAAGTGACAGCAATAGACGCCTCGAGGATAGAGTCATGGATACGAAGCTCGTATGTAGAGTAACCATCGCGCGGCTTTTTCTTTAGCTTCGCGAGTCTTTCTGCTGCGGCTTCGATTGCGTTGGCAGCATTCGTAAGTTCGCGGTCTACAATATCGCTCAGGTCACCCTGGCCACTAAGCTTGCTGCTCTTCGGGGCAAACGCATCGACAAGCTTAGAGAGCTTCTGTAAATTCATGAGAACTTCATGGTTGTTATTGATGACCACGTCTGTCTTTTGTAGAGGCTCTAGACCCTCTAGACGGAACGACTGTAAAGCACGGAAGAATTTCACTGTGGACTGGGCAGATTGCCGTGCCGCACCCATTAGCTGGTCTGCCTTCTTGTCATCGGTAGCAAACCGTAACAAGCCCTTTGAGTTACTAAGCACATCTGCGGTTGAGCCTGAAAATATGCTAACAGTTCGAATGATTTCTGCATGTGCACTGTTTGGTCCGTCGGCAATGTAGTTGTTGAAAGTAGTGGAAAACTCCGTTGCACTCGCGGAAGCCTTTTCGATCTGTGAAAGAACATAGGACGGGGAGGCATTCTGGTTTCCGGCCTGCATGCTTGAATCCAGTTCATAGAGCGCGTCGTCGACTCGTTGGATTCCGCTTTGAAGTACAGAGTCGATGATGTCGTTGATTTTAGCAACGGAGCTATGGAGCACATCGTCGATTTGATTGTCCAGAGCACGATCAGCATCTCCTTGGCTCTGTAAAAGCACGTTAGCCATAAATCTTCAATTGTGTATATTCCGCAACCTGTACGTACCAACTTCAATTCTTCCAATTCCATCAATGCCTGCTCCATTCCAGACTTGTACACTTCAATTTCCTCATCCTTTTCCTGTAAAGCCTTTTCCTGATCTTCATCTCTTTCGCCGTGATTCGCTCGGATCTCTTCAAGAGCCCGTGTTTTATTCTGTAAAACAGTTAGCTTTCGGGTAAGAATGTGCCGATATAAATAGTAAAATAGTATGTTAGAACGTACCCGAAGCGACTCTTCAAGGTCAGCCATCTCCCTATTATACTTGGAAAGTAAAGCGGAAATTTCAGATCCCTTAGCGCGTTCTGCAGTTTCAGCTCTTTCAATAGCAAGGCGGAGCTCGCGTTTCAGCTTCTCAACCTCTTCACGGTTTCCACCAGTAACGCGGTCTTTCTCATGCAGTGCCCGATCACGTTCTCTGATCATATCTGCAAGTTCCAAGTTCTTCGTCTTCATCTCGCGCTCGAGTCGCTCCCGCCTGTCGATAGCCTCCTGTGCAGATGCTGCCTTAAGCTTTAGGGATTTTGTCGTTTGCAAAAGATCAAGATGTTCTTGTCGAAGTTGGGAGTAGAGTTTCGCAAGGGCTTCATACTTTGTCCGCCAAGTATTGACTTGTTCCTGGAGCGCTCGTATTTGGTCGTCCTTGGATTGAGTCTGCAAATTATAATTCGAGTTTAGCTGATTCAGTTGTTCCTCTAAATCTTTCATCCTCTTATCATACTGTTGGAGCATGAGTTGGTCCCGTTCGTACTGTGCACGAGCGTTGAGATTTTCTTGTTCCAGCTCAGCTAGTCGACCTTGCGTCTGCTGCTGATATTGGGTTTGTAGCAACTGTTCTTGCGCTAATCTTTGCTGTTCGGCCTGTAATCTCTGTTGCTCCTCGAACTCCCTTTGCGCTTGTTGTTGTGCAAGGAGTTGCGCACGTTGCTGTTCCTCCCATTGCTGCTGTAGTCTTTGCTGTTCATTTTCATATTCCTCTTGCTGACGCTTAGCTTCGTTCGACCAGAAATCATTGATGGGCTCTGGATCGGGAACTGTTGCCGTTTTTGGAGGCGATGTAGGCTCTCGCTCGACCTCCTTAGCGGGCCGTTTTGGGAGAGCCGGGCGTTCCTCATCTTCTGCAAGTAGGTTCGGTGGTTGTTGGGGAAGCTTTGGAACAGTGATGAGACTGGTAAGGTAACGTAGGTTGGAACATTCATAATAAAACCGAACAAGTCTATGATGTTGTGCATTATAACGGCCACGTAGAGGTTCCAAGGCATCTTCGTCTCCGGTAGCTGTGAACATCAGTTAGCATTGTGGATTCATCAAGCAGATACTTCTATTATTACGTACTTGTGTGCATAGCTCTCAACATGCTTGTTATGAATTTGTATATTCCATAGCTCTCTTGCACGAGAGGTACTAGAGCCGAAATCCTACACTCGTTGTTGGTGCTCTGCCGAAAATGTGAAAATATGAGTTTCTGAAAGGCATCAATTTGATCCTGGAGGGTCATAAGATCGGTGATGGTTTCGTAGCTATATGTCCATTAGAAAAGAGAACTAGGTGCGAGAGTTTTGGCGTCGTATATATCATACCCTTCATTGGGATCGTTTATTGTTTTAAGACTAATGTATTCCTCATACTCAAATAGGCCTAGAGGTCGACGGTCACATTAGTAACTCAAACGTACCTAGGCTAGTAGCGAAATAGGACCGCAAGGAACAATTCACCATTGAACTCCGGATGATGACGGTGAAACGCCAGCTTCGCCTCCAAAAAGAATACGTACTCCCTAATCAATGGACCGTACCCTAATATAATTCCGACGTTTTAGCATGTATGGAACAATAAGCCCAAACACCCATGGGCTCCCAATATTTCGGTATCACTTTTAAGAGTTCATGAACCAACGGGGGATGAAAATTACCTCGAATTCCCTCACCGCTTACTCCTCTAGTCAAACTATCCAACCAGCTAACATGCGACTGGCCTTCCTTAACTACTATCGGGTGCCCCTCCTGCAGAACTTTGTGCACTGTTATCAATGCTTTAAATGTTTGGACCTCGTCGGCCAGAATTGGTTGGCTAGTAGGACAATCGGTATTAGTACCCGTGTTAAAACGAGGTTGTGCGTTGGGTCCATTGCGAGATACGGGCCGTAGCGGCGATAATTGTACGACTTGACGATAGCAAGATTAGAATGACTTACACTTTCATGCCCGCCCAGAAACTCGTCGACGATTTGTGGTCCCACGTATAAACAATACAACTCCGGACATGTTTGCCTATATCATCATTATTTAGTTTAAACCGCGGAGATCTAGATCAGGCAGCTGCTGCACCGTCGCCGGGTGGGGGGCGGGGTTAGATTTAGGAACATACGTTTAGGCGCAGTCTCCTCTGTTAATCAATGCGGAACAGATTAGTTTCATCATATTATATGTCGCAATAACACACCGATTTGAAACTGGGTTTGAAAATCATACCAATGCTGGTGGCCTTGCGGATGTTCACCGCGAGATCCGCTTCCGTTCTACCAACAACAGTATCAGCCAAAGCATTCCCTTGTTTTAATCGCCAGAAGGAGCCGCCGTGGAAACGGCGTGGAATTCAAGCTTGACTATGGGTTAATTACCTGCTCATGTCGATATTCCGTGTGGCTACCGAATTGTAGGCAAGTGACATTGCCCTGAGAGGTTGAAGGTGTGGTCCAGCGGGATGTGGAGCGAAGTGGACAGGGGACAGTCAGCAAGGACTATGAAGAGCTAGCCCGCAGGGTTCAACAACAGAGCAGCGATAAAGAGGGTATAGTTAAGCGGAATGAACAACAAAAAACAGAGGGGCAATATAAATAAGTGATAAACAAGGAAAAACTGAACTACCAAATACATGTAAAGAATTAAGTTGCCTGGAAGAGTTTCTCAGATGTTGTTCCAACGCATTTGAAGTCGTCGCAATCAGCAATGCTGAGTCAGCACCCGCTATTTTGGCGCCGTCTCGCAGGGCTGTGTACCGACCATTTTTGTATATCCACTCTTTTCATACTGAAGAATCTAAGACGACATTAATGACGATTTCATGGCTTGCCGGAAAGGTCTCTGCCGAATATTCATGTCAATATTGGGATGCCTTTCGCCACTTCACATTCAGTCTGGGGTCAGTGCTTCCTCATATCGCCCTATCATGATACTTTGTTTACGGATAATATACCCCACTAGAAGATACCTAGGTATATCCGCTACTCATGATGCCGGTAGCTGGCGAGGGCTGGATTTCACCCCAGCGCAACTACGTGTATTTCAGTCTGGATTTGATAGGTCATTTCCTTACCTCAATCATTACATGCTAAAATAATGTGCGTGGTGACTGGAACGTACGAGTAAAACGTCCAATATCTCCTCAAACAGTTATACAGAAAATGGAAATCAAGGTTACGCGATGGTTCCTGAAACGGAAATTGGAATCTATTTTCAATTACTATACTATCTAAGCAAGAAAGGGCGATGTAAGCAACTAATATAGGCAATACCGCCGTCTGGTTGCGGTCCGCAGCGACACTTTCCATGAGGCATATAAGGTATTATATGAAAAACCAAAAAACTAAGTAAAAATAAGCAGTGACAAATTCTAGTAAACCAACTCCATACGAACGAATGCTCCCGGCGAATCGTCCAGAGAAAACCCGGAAGTAAAGAAAAGGTACAAAAAAGGGGGAAAGAAAGAACGAATGGAATAACAAGACCCAACCAACTCCTTTGGCATCTAAACTAGAGGCGCAGTATCAATCGAAAAGTAAAGCTGCATGTAGGCAGTTGATTCATGAATGGAAGAGGATATCTTGGGTGTGTTCGTTAGGACTTGGTATAGAGGTGGGTTTTGCTACTGTCTCATCCCCTGTGTAGGTGGTGCCCGTGGACTGCGCGTCGTCCTCTAGTGATTTAGGATCGCTATCCACGCTACTATCAACACCAACTAAGTCTATAGTAGCTACTGCAGAAGCCTTATCTTCTCTAGCAGGCAATTTGCTTCCCGTGTCGTTAGCGTTCATCGTTTCGGTATTGGTAGCATTGCTGTTGCTAGGAGCAAGATCCGTGATTGGAGTTGTTGGCTCTGATCCAAGAGGAGCTTCGATGATCAAAAGCTCGTCTGACACTTGTTCTTGACGCCTCCTTGTGGATGGGTTCCCACGACTCGGGAGTGGAGGTTTAGGGACGGGACGAGGGGCCTTCTGTTGACGTTCGGGTAAAAGAGGTGGTGGCAATGGCTTACGTTTCGGCATGGAAGAATTAGACAAGAAGCGAAACCTGTCTGGAGGTGGGAGAGGCGTGCCTGGTGGGGGCAGAGGGTGTCCTCGCCCAATAGGATGGACTGGCATTGGCGTTTTGTTGTCTCCCCTTGAGGGTGGCTCCCCATTCCGTTTAAGGACATTCAAACCCCATTTTCGAGCGGCTGCAGCTGCCGATCCTATAGATCCTATAACTTGCCGTTCGGGGGGTTTGACACTTGGGATGTCAATGCTAGGCGGCGGGTTAGATGTAGTGTTTTGTTTTGTAGCCTCACTTTTCAAAGACAAGTAAGAACTACATGGACTACTGGATATTGATAGCGTAGCTGGCGAGGATCGATCGGGGATCGAAGCTGTGCGGGGCGTAATCTCAATTGGTCTGGTCTCATTAGAAATAGTGCTGTATCTGCGCGTCGCGGATATTTTCTGTGATGAGGACGATTCTTTTGGAGGCGAGCCAACGGGTGTTCCTGCAGGCGAGTTTGGCTGGGAGCGGTTAGAAATATCAATCATGGCGGTTGTTGCATCCTTTTCCTCCAACTTCGAATCCCAGACGGAATGATCAACTTTCGCAGTATCTGCTGTAACAACAGGACCGGCAACGTTTGAAAATGTTCGAGATCGGATAGCTCGAGGGGGGTCCAGTCGATTTATTCTGTCCACGCTGGAGGACACTGACAAGCCCAATTCTCCCAGGTTGGAAGGTATGGACTTTGAACTTTGGTTAGTTAAAGCTGGCGAGGGCGGAGTGATAGTAGCATCGCTTTTGGTGGGCACGGCATCGAGAGGAGACACCAGATCATGTATTACTTGTTGCGTTTCAGCTTCATCCGGAATCACGGTTTTCGGCGGGGGCGTGGGAGGATGATGCCAAATGCCGCCACGGAAGGTTTCGTGTTCTGTATCTAGGAATGGTATATCGTCCCAGAATGGCAGAACCAAACTTTCCGCAACCACTTCCCTTATCCTACTTTCGATGGCACGAAGAATCACACCATACGTAATTTGTCTGCTGCTAACTATGGGCTCTATCGACATTTCCATATGTGGCATGCTTTCGAAAGAAACCCACAGCCGATTACTAGGAGGAGGTTTAAATCGCAAGAGGCCATGACCTTTTAAGCTTTTTAACACAACTGCCAGTACTAGGTCGACTTCTCGAGGCTTGAAGCGCGTACCAAGCTCTATGCGAGCAGTGGCTGCTACCTCTAGACGAAAATTCCCACTATAGTTAATATCTGCCTCCACACAGCAGTCTCCATCAATAGTAAGATCTCTGAGTCTAGGATTAGTGATAAGTGGAGCTCCCTCTCCAGCATCAATCTTTTGGAGAGAAATTTTCGTGATGAAATTAGGTTTGGTGACTCGGGATATCTTTTTCGTGATCTTTTTCCTGATAAAGGATTCAAAATCGGGAGTTTTGTACATGGCCAGAAATAGTCTTCCCATCAGCGCATTGATCCATCGGGTCTGAAGGTGTTCTTCGGAGGAATGTAGCCGCTGTATGAGAGTGACTATATGTTTCACATCGTAATGCTGGGGCGTCGGAGGAGAATCTGGGGAATGAGGAATTTTCTCAAGGTTTTTTAAGATTGCAAAATAAAAGTCTTCTTTTTCAGAAAGATTTTCCGAGAAGAGATAAAATGGCAGCGTCGAGGAGGATCTCGATTCCAGTGCATCAGGGATTGAGCCTTGTTTCCTCGTCAAACAAATGGCGTTCCGCTTAATCCAGAGCTCTCCTTCAGGTATCTGCTCCCCACCATTGTAAATGCTGACGTCGTGGTGAGCCAACGAGATCACATAACGGACTTCTATTTGTTCTGCATCATCGTATAACATTAAATGCCCATGCCTGTGAGGGAAAAAGTAATAAAAGTGAGTTTCTTTGTCATTATCTTAAGCCTGAACTTGGCCGTGGACACCGGACACACCTCAAAATCACGTAAAACACATTCCTTGCCTTCCTCGTGTTTTTCCCACTTCCTTTGGCGGGATCGATTGTCGGAGCTTGTTTTCGATCAAATATACTCCGATACATGCTCTGGTACACACTTGGGCTCTCCGCTGCTACGACCTCGCCGGCAGGAGTGGTCCGCTCGGGAGGCTTCCCATTGACCCCTCCTGGAACATATTCCCGACAAACCGCAAAGTATCCCGCGGCGACATCGGACTCATGGGCTCTTTGGAACTTTTCTGCTAGAACATCTGTGCCAGATTTTAAGCTAAACTGGTCGTCAGAGGGATGTTGGATGCTGTCGGCACTGGGATCCTTGTCAGGTTTGCCATGCTTCGATAGTTTCGGGAACGTTAGATGGGCATGGAGGACTATCAAACTCAGAATGAGCGGAATGAAGGTAACTCCACCAAGGATGTAGACAGTAACATAACCGTTGAAGGACCCCATGGAGGGCTATCAGAGGATATAGCCAAAGGGCTCCATCGAGAAGAGCAAGGATAATGATAGCTTCGCTGGAGGCAACTCGATGAAGAGGTAATGCAAGCCCTGAACCTGAGTGAGCACAGGAGGGATAGAGCCCAATTCCCAAAGGCGCGGGTTAGTCGGTTACCAAGTCATTTAGTTCTTTGGAGCTGTTGCGAGAGCTAAACGTGACGTAAAAACATCCAAGGTTGTTATTGTGGCCAGCTTGTATGCCGGGAAGTTGTACTGGTTGCGATCGCTACTGAAGGCAAGATACATACTTGATACCACTCAGCCAGGTAACGATTGGCTGCTGTGGCGGTAGATCCATGTCTCTTGGCATAGGTTTCAAATCACATGATTATATTGATGACTAATTGTGAAAATAGAGCAAAGTTTTCAGTTTTGACAAATTAACTGATCGATCTAACTACTAACTTACTTGCTATTGCACCTCTATTGCCANNTATTAGGGGGAACCTAACGAAAATAAAGGGGTATACCATAGTAGTTTTAACTTCATTGTGTATCTTGTAAAAGATCGGTATTTGCTTTTCACGAAGTCATAATTCTTACGAGAAGTGGAAGTTAGTTAGAAACATTCGGACGCGTATAATAACTATCCAGGGAAGTTGTCCATACCTCAGCTGTTTAAAAAGGCCACATAATTCGTTCTTGGTAGTGGATACAAATTCAGGCAACGTTTATAGTTATTGGCTCGGTCGGAGCGTCAGAAGATTTGCTGATATATAAACTAACTATAGAATACATGGTCGTCGACAAAGTATTCGAATCAATATAATGTATCCGTACATTGTGAACAATTCGATATAGCTGGCCCCCCACCAGGTGAGCCCTACTGGAGCACTGGGATCCCGATTAATCCGCATTATAATAGCGCATTGTATCGATTCAAAAGCTCTTTTATTTCCCCCTGCCAATTTCCAGACTCCATGGCCACCACACGAGCGGTCTTGCCATCATCTGTCTTCGCACCCCGTGCAAAAGTCGGGTGTTTCAGCACGGCTTTCAGTAGGCTTGAATCGCCTAGCTTCCCTGCGTAGTGCACTGCAGCCCATCCGTCCTGACCCACAATGTCACCGACGTCGTCAAGCTCTAGGAGGAGCATCGCGCAGTCAATACTTTCATGGCGCAGTGCCTCAATGAGCGCCGTATTCTCGTAATAATTCTTCCCTGTCAGGATCAATTTCTCGTCGCTTGGCAGTTGCAACAAGCTTTCCAACGAATCACTCTCCCCTTGAATACACATATGGTGGATCAAGCTATTCCCAGAATTGTCTAACAAATCCAGCTTCGCGCCATGTCGAATTAGACACTTCATACACTCTAAATCATCTAAGAAATCAAATATGGGCGGCCTGCCATCCTCATCTTGCGCGTTAATGTCCAACTTTGGTATATGGCTTGTCTCGCAGAATAGTGCCAGCGTTTCACACCTCTGCTTCCCTCGATCTGAAAGGCCGACATAATGCAGCGCGATTTGATGATTCTCCTGCCTTACATTCGGATCTGCACCCGCGTCAAGGAGGAGTTTTACGCAGCCCACCAGACACCCCTGCGCAGCCATCATAAGTGGTGACTCCCCCCATACGTTGCTTTGGTCGATATTCAACAGATCCGGATATCGTTTACATATCTCCAGCGCATAACTCAGGCTCTCCAATGCATTTGACTCTACAGCAGCGTGTAAAATGTTTGCGTTCAAGTTAGACTTGATGAACGGATCCGCGCCAGTATTCATCAAAATCTTCATTTTATCCGCTTGGCCCGTGGCACTAGCCCAATGAAGCGGTGTCCAGTGGAATTTGCGATCTTTTTGATCGACTAGGTTCTGTATTATTTTGCCTGTATCTGGGTTTTCCGCCGCTGAAACCCGGAACTGCTCGATGATGGTGACGAAAAGTGGAGATCTTTTCTGGTATTTTGATTTCCAGAGGGACCAATTTGTGCCCTGAGGGGCGTTGTTGGCATGGTCGACGAAGTTAATGAGTTCTTCGAGTGTGGGACGTTCGGAGTCTTCTGGATCGTAGAGATCCAGGACAGCAACGTGGATCGGGGTGAACTCATAGTCGTCGATGTAGTCGTCTTGTTTAGAGAAGACTTGGACGATGTCCTTTTCTGTTTGAGTAGCATCGGCTCCCCGGGATTTTAGAAACGCGAAGTCGACGGGTTTTCTAAAAAGTAAATGGTTAGGTCGGGATAGAGGCGATATTGAAACTCCCAAAGGCAGGTTGAGGAATATACAGACCGTGCTCCAAGATCCGATACTTCAGTCTCCGCCCCTAGTTCAACAAGATACTGTACGGTTGGTAATTGTCTCGCGTACGCGGCAGTCTAAAACAATCAGCACAGCAGGTTTATCAGCAATTAGGCAACCACTAACCCCTGTTTAATAACAGTAACAAGACTAATATTGAAATGTGAGAAAACATACGTGCAACAAGGACCATCCATCTGGCGCCGTATCCCAAGGCGTTGCCTCCCCTGACTGGATTGCTAATTTCAACTTTTCCAGATTCCCATGTTTAACGTACCGCATGGCGTTGGATCCCTCGGGCACCATACGATAAGTATTCAGTCGATATCGAACCTGGATACTACTCGTTGACATCATATTCGACATGGCCTTTTTAAAGAAAGAAATGGGGATGGGCTTTTCCTGTGATGTTGCGGCTGCACAGCTTGGATCTGAGCACTCAACCTTGGGTTTACTGTTCTCTCGAAATACCCGCGCGTTAAGCCGTGAAGACCGCGCCTTGAGTTCACCGGTGGTCGACTCATCATGACATTTGCAGTAGCAATCATGTCGGCATGCGCGACGGATGACCAGTGAGCTCGTTAAGCGGGGGTCGACTAAAGTGCTTGATTGGGACGGGGTGTCACTACCGCGTCTGTCCCTCCGGCCTGGTACTAATAGTTTATTATCAAACGAGGTAGATGTTATGGAATTATTTCTTGAAGATATCGAGCTCCGTGATGATGGTGTTGATGATCCGAGAGATACAGCTGTGATGGAGGATGAGTTCGAGGATGGATACCTCGAAATCAAGGGTAACGCGGATTCCGACGTATCCTCGAGGAATTGAGGTTTGCTTGCCATCTCCTCAACGGCTGTCGAACATGCTTCTAGGAGTTGGGGGTGCTGATTACATACGGCAAGGAACGTCTCCCTATACGGGTTTAGTACTCAGATAAATCAAGGGGGAATTTGGTACTACGAACAAATGCGCCAGTGATACAAAACTATGCAATTGCGCACATTGGCTCTTGAGCTGCTTGCCGAGCGCTTCAAACTGCGACTTATGCTGGACGAATCTAACTCGACGGAAACTCGAGCTTTCAGTCTTGTACACCTGCATTAAACGCTTCTCAAGATCTTTAATGGTTGCAGACCCATCATTGATAGCCGTTCGAAGGATCTTCTCGGAGATGTTGTGCTTTGTTTGACGACTGCGTAGGACACGATCAAAGCCCCTCAGTGCCTCCTCGAATATCTCAAGGTCGTGCACGAGTTCAGATAGGTCTCTTGGTGCATGTTTATAGGCTTTAATAAGGTCTAGAGCTCCCTTGCTGGCCTTGATGAGAGTGGCAACGGACGCAAGCAACCCGATTGCGGACACAGCATCCATGCTCCACTATTGGATGAATCTAGTCGAAGGTTTGTAGTGGGAATTCATCTCTAATCTCTGAACAGTGCTCCGAACGGTCCGATTTATTAGAAACACAAAATGTGGAGATGTGTGTTTTAGTGACGTTTCGCTACGGGTTGTTCATCAGGGTAGAACACCAGACTTCCACCAGACAAAACTATGAGGCTGAGAAAAGAGGTCCGCGAGGTTGGCTTGTCTCGTCACTGGCCAGATGAGCTGACCCCTCTCCCCACGCTCCTCGCCGATTCGCGCAACACACGGCTCGAAGGCGCTCACGCTAATTCGAGCCTTAGTCTTATGCCAGACAAGATCCCGCTAGAAGTATCGATTGTTACACCTACCCGAGGAGATAACAACCCGTGTCCGCGCTGGCCATGCCTGCAGTAAGCTGGGTTGGTTTCTCCCAAGACGATATTTGCAGCACTGAGAACACCCAAATACACAGGAAAATAGAGGCTAGCAAGCAGTTCGCAATGTGATGCTGAGCCCTTGGGGTGAATGCGGCAGGGATCCGTGTCGCCGTCAGTCAACAGTGGATGCCCCCAGTCCGTTGCCAAGGAGCGGGGGAAAAAAAGAAATCACCCACCCCACCCCCGTTGGCGAGCGTTAGTGCTTCCTTTGCAGTGCCACAAGGCTCACTGCTTAATTGACTGGCTGGGCCAACAAAGAATCACCTTCGTGGCACGCTCGGAGAATCGATAAAATGATAATTGGTGAAGCGAGGTGCCTCGTTCTGGCTCGTGGATGTGGTCTTCAAGCGCGAGCCTGTGCCTCAGTCTTATCAAAGACAGTTGTGAATCCCTGGCACCCCTGAGTGTAGAATGTTTGGACATGATCATCACTATTTATTCCCGTCGACTTTCGTGCCAGTTCTGTAAAGCACAGGCGCTATCCTTAGAGAGTCTACTCCGCGAGCATGGCACCGATGCATGATACTGTTTTGTCAGATGCGCTGTCTCCATCTCTGTACCTCGACCACCCGACCGATGTAGAAAACAAAGCCATTTGGACTCTCCCCTCAAGTGAATGGAAAGATGCTCTCCCCGTGGATATCTACCTCGAGGAATCACTGTATCTCATGACGGTCCCTTTAGCGAAAGAAGGGGGAATGACCCAATGGGTTCTGGTGGATAGGGAACTCCCACGAGAGCAAAGGCTCCTCCTAGCTTCGTGCGAAACTTTTCGTAAACGCTCATGGGTCAGCGATAAACATGGCAATGTAGCCGAATTCATTACCCACGGCGTTGCCAGTGTCTATTGTGACCCTCGATATCGCGGTCGGGGTTATGCCTCACGGCTAGTGAGGGAGCTGGCTGAGGTGCTACCAAAATGGCAGACGACCAGAGCCAACCAATGTATCGCCAGTGTCCTGTTTTCAGATATCGGGAAGCAATTCTATACAAATCTCAAATGGCATGCCTTCCCAAGCTTTCATGTCGAGTTCACTCCTTCATTAGAGGCACCAGCAGCAGGAGGGAGATTGCCAGCTGCGACACCGTTGTTCGCGGGGGACCTTGCGAAACTCTGCAAAGAGAATGAGGCACTTGCTCTGAAAGCAATGGCTACACCATGCCCGTCCACTAAGAGAATACGCTTCATGATTGTACCTGATCACTATCACATGCTCTGGCACCATACCAAGGAAGAGTTTGCCGCTGAGGTTCTCGTCAAGTCACAACCGCAGGTCAAAGGTGCTATCGCTGGAGAGCTCGGGAATCGTACCTGGGCGATCTGGACGCACCGGTTTTATGAACCTCCCCTCCCAAGGACTCAAACTCCAACAATACGCTCTACATCCTGCGTCTTGTTATTGGAAACCAGGGGGCTCTAGATAGCTTCTCGCCTGAGTACCGTTTACAAGTGGCGGGACTAAGAGCTGTGATTCTTGCTGCGCAGATGGAGGCGCAGAGTGGGGTTCGCACCATGTTAATTTATGGGGACCTTCTGCTCGGGTACAGGAGCTGATCAAGCGAACGGAGTCGCGCATCGAGAGGAAGACCGTGAAGAAGAAGATATATGTTGTCTGCGGTGGTACGGAGATGGGGACGGTACGGGGGATTAATTAGAATGGGTTGGGAATGAGAAGTATGGATGGTGTTGATCAGTATTGAATTTAGAATCTATAGCATTGCGTGACACCCTTTTTTCCTTTTCTTTCGGAAATATCTAGATCTGGCTAAAATAATCCACCATCGCGTGTAGATAAATGTAGCATTGTATATGTTTCAACCTGTCTTGGGAATATCCGTCGCTCTGCTCATGACAGCAGACAGCGCTGGCCATCGCAGAAGACATAATTCCTCGTAGAGTACCGACTGACCTTTCTCCCCAACCCCTTCCAATTGCATCTGAATACGTTCATTTTCCTCGAATCCGAGCTTTTCGTACAACGGCCAAGCAACGATAGTGCTCTCAAGCTGTATCGGAACATTCTCACTCGCACTTCGCTCCAGACCCCACCGTATGAGCATCGAGGCCGCGCCGCGCCCTCCATGCTTCGGATGCGTTCCTATAAAACTCAAACCTAGGAGCAAATAAGCAGCCATCAAGCCATCAAGCCATCAAGTCATACGTACTGGAGGACGATGAAATCAACAAAGAGAATTAGCGAAACCTACAGTAGCAAGGCGTATCCCCTATAGCTCTGCTGCACGCATCATCCACCTTCTTCGTCCATTCATTCAGAATGTCCATTCTAGTGCCTTCGGGCCATCGCCAAGGTACCTCAACGTACGAGGCATCTAAAACAGGTCGCTTCCATTTCGCGAAACTAATGATCTCATTTCCGTCGCGAATGACCAGAACCACCCACTGAGGATCACGAATTTCCTCACGAGCCTTATCCATCAGTGAGATGCGCAATCCAGCCCGGAGGGAGGGCGTTGAGAATTGCGCCCGGAGCATCATGTTTTCGCCGAACGAGGCTAGGTGGATATCCGCGATGTCGCCTACATCCCTTTCCTCTGCTTCTGAAAGGGTGAGAGGCATGACGATAGGCAATCTGAAGAGTGATCCGGATGAGTGTATGATACGATATGTTTGGAAATATATTTAAACTTACGAGGACGAGATATGCTGAAGGAGCTACGGTGCCCGACCTCCAGCCCTTTGTAGCCAGATGTTTCAGCCCGCCCTAACCCCTCAATGCGTCTTTGTTAAATAGACGCCTAATTATGAGATATGTGACAGAGCTTCTACACCAGTAAGTAACCTGAGTACTAGTTTATCATACTGACCATATCAATGAAACACGGCAATTTTTCAATAGACTTGATCAAAATCTCTGTTCCAAGCTACCGATCATTACTTATCCAAATCTAAGAATGGCATTCCAACCTGCTACCTTGATGTAAATGCTAACCCGCTGTGAGCAAGGAGGAGATTTACTAAATATGTGAAAACAACAGAGTGATACAGTAGTGAGAAAACTGACGGGTGTTGATGATGTTCACTGAAATACCAGGCATTGATTTTCGCTGGTTATTTACACTAAATCTAGAGCATGGTTAGTTATAGATTTAGAGAACCAAAGACAGTTGAAAAAGCCCCGTAAATATAACTTTCATAATTTCCCACGAAATGGAATGTATTTTGTTCTAGTTACAGTACCAGGCGCATCACGGTCAGAAGCCAGGCCGGGAATATTATCAGTAACTACTTTTAGAACATTAGTTACTTCGCCTTCTCCCTACATTCACATGTCCTTTAGGCCGAGGAACGACGGTTGAACCCTCCAGTATATTCCAATAACGCGTTCGTTGACCATATTACACGTTGATGAAGAATATGAGTATGAACGTTGAGGATGACAAAATTAGCGATCGTTAGGTGGGAGCGATCGTTAGGTGGGTGATCACGTTAATTGATGGTCTTCTTGGTGCGCTTGGAGATCACCACGGGTATTCCTATTCAATTATATCAGCATCTGGGGTCAGAATAGAGGTCGGGGTGCCTAAGTATTCAACTAAATACCTCATTCTCCCAAGTCCAGAACGTCCCGGTGTCTGCGATACTCTTTCTCCGGATCACATCAATCATGGCAACCACAGACTCCTCCGCGGTAATCTGGCCGCCATCGAGATCCCAGGGAATCTCAATTTTTCCCATGTCGCTGGTCGAAGTTAGCTGCATTATGGCCATGTATATTACCAGATAACTTGATGTTTTGGGTACTCACGTCGCAACTTCTCCTGGATGCAGAGCTAGAATAATGGTTTTGCTTCCCTTTCTCTTCAACTCTTCTGCCATATGCTGTAGGATTTGTTTAGCTACTTCCTCGACTTAAAGATAATAAAAGGGGAGACGTACACGGAGGGCCTGATTAAGGGCGGCCTTTGACGCCGCGTACGCACCAAACCTATCACCGTATCAGCATGAGCCTCTGACCTCTAGCTGGCCGATAAGGGGAAGTTTTTGACATACCCATCCTCGAAGTCGAGGAAACGCTGAGTTGAGCCGGAATCGCTAGACATGAAAGCTATTGTTCCGATGGAGACGTCCGTCAGTCGGAGTAGCTTCTGAGCTAGGATGATCGGGCCCACGGTATTGGTGTGTAAATGGTGGGCGAAATGGGCAAAGCTCCTGCGCCAGGTTAGAAGGGAAGGGAGGTTATGGTGCGGGCCTTTGAGGATTCAGGGACATTTACATGTCGAGAGTTCTCTTGAGCGTCGTGTTAGCCATATCGATCGCGCGACTCCCAGAAGTACTTGGGACTTACGTTCGGATACTCCAGAATACCAGCATTGATCACGACGTAGTCGAGTTTCCGCTCTCCAGTTTGGGAGAGGCTATTGATGAGTTTCTACACTCGGACTCTCAGCAAAGTCTCCGCCTATTTTAGGAAGCAACATGAAAGAATGTCACACAGTAATACTGTCATTTCTAGACACATCGCACGAGCTTCTTTAACAAGGGCATCCAGGGCTGCGCTGGAACTGCGTATTGTAGCCAGGATGCGGTGGCCATTGGCGAGGATCTGGCGAGCAAATTCGAGGCCAATGCCACGAGATGCACCGACAATGAGCCAGGTCTGGACAGCTTTAGGCATTGTGGCCTAATATTGATTAAGTATTAACACCTTCTGTCGAGGGCTATATGGCTGTCGTTAATGTCGGGTGTTGGACGGGCAGCTATATATAACCACGGCTGGGGCGCGATTTTATAGATAAATAGTTGTTCTTATCAATTATCCTAGCCCTGATGCTGGAACGCCCTCCTGCAGTATAGTACGTCAATTAATAGCCTGCCTGGATAAGTTAGTGGTAAGCGTGCTAATTTATCTAACTCGAGGTTTGGATCAGCCTCGCCATGAGCTCGCGAATTACTTCTCTTCCTGGCGTACTCGGGATATCTATCTCATCTGGATTCCCCCCGCACAGTGCAAGGATTGGAACGATTCTTGGGGGCTGAGCTGCATGAAATACAAATCTTCTTTGATCTTTTAAAAGCCAACTAATTTGTTAAGCCAGTCTATGCATTGCTCTCATCACCCCCCGTGATAAACGTTGTACATCCATACATGCGGGGCAAAAATGGCGGGGCAGTTCAGGTCATGAATTTGAATCAAGATTACTATTAATATCCAATCTAAGAGGTCGTTTCTTCTTATTTAAGTTGCTGAAAATTGTGGCTATTTGACGCTCTTCTGTGCACCATCCAAGGGATACGCCTATGGCACCCTAATGAACGCGCGGATTCGAATGGGATGGGCCTATAAGAGACCGACCGATCTATATTTTGCATGGCAGTTTGACCCGTTTAATTCATCTCCTAGGGGAGTGTTATGCTTCTTTGAAAAGATCGTAAACGGTCCGAAGGCAGGCCTGGATTTTGTTAACAGGTAGGATTGAGGTGGATGTTGCCATTTTGTTTATACCATACGGTCATATATATTATAGATTCGGGTATATTTATATCGTCGAAGTCATTAGCCAATTGAACTTGGGAATCTTAACGGTAAACCAAGATATGGAAAATACAAAATCGGAGTCAAAAATCGAATCATAAACTACATCACTACAGACATAAACAGCACCATCACCAACTCAACGGACCCTCCTCGCTCTGGGCCTCAAGAACGCTAATAAGAGGCTCAACCGCTGCTCGGGTACTCATGAGGGTAGACTCCTGTCTAGTCCGCGTGTAGAAAACAGGACAGTCCTTACTATCACACTTAACATCCTCCCCCCACGAAACCCCCATGCACGAACGGCATACTTTATGTAAATAAACCTTTTTCCTCTCCTCTCTCATCAATCTATGCTTCAGTTGCAGTAGCGATATATGGCTATCCCGCAAACACATACCGCAAATCCGCTCCTCACCCTCCTCCAGTTTGTCCCGACAAACAACACAAGAAGACAATTTCATATACGACTCCAACGTCTTCTTCATCAAGAACAACCCTTCTTTACTTGCGGAGGCATTCGAAGCACCGCCGTCAATACGCCGCACACGCTGGTACTTGGGCATCTCGTCGTACCATTGTCGAACGTTGGCACCAACGAGGTTGAAAATCCGCTCGAGTGGTGGTATTAGATTTTTGGAAATGTAGTACTCTGCATCCAACTCTAGCTGGGAATCGTGCAGGAGGACTTCCGGGGGTACACAGCGGTCAATAAGTCTAGCACCGGGTGCACCAGAGATTACCACGTAAGGAACCCGTTCTCCATATTGCGCTTCCGTCCTTGGGTCTTCGAGCATGCGCTTGGCACTGATAAGGGCGCCAGGAGGTGGCATGCCCCGTTCGCTGTACGTTCCCAGTCGAACTTCTTTTGCAAAGCAAAAATCCTGAATGGACACTTTGCCCTGCATTATTTTGGAGCATTGTTTCTGGAAATAGCTTTTCACCTGACTCAAATCGGCCGTCTCGAATAGTATCTTCAGCGCTTTCTCTTCGATTTTCTGCTCTGCGGGTGTTCCATCGCGGCGGACAGTTTCGATCCCCTTGGCATCAAAATCTGGTTCCTTCTGCGAGCAACTCTCGTATTTGTACCCAACATACCGCTTCTTCGCTAATAGGACACAGGGATGGTAAACCTTCTCGAACTTGAGTTTGACAGGACGTGGGTTTGAGTCTGTGACTTTTCTCGCAATTTCTTCACCAATGTGAAAGGCCTCCTCTCTCGTACGCCCCTTGAGGTAAACAAAAATGCTATCTGTATCCCCGTATACTACCTCAGCACCCCATCGTTCGACAGAATGGATCAGAGCAATAGCTTTTTCTAGCGTCTCTCTGGCTGTCTGAACGATGCTATCTGCAATCTCCGCACACGGCATTCGACCAGAAAATGAAGCAGACGTATATCCGTACGTGACATTGGCGATCAGCTTCAACGCTAGCTGTCGGTTATTGAGCAGGCGCTGCAAGTACTTATTGTCCTTGTCAGCCTTCATGCCGCCCTTAATCATAACCCTTGTTTCAAGAATTTCGATCAACATTTTCGCTAACAATGACTTGCGGATCTCCTGCTTGGCGTATATGATACCATTGGGGGCGATGTTGACTTGATCCTTGAATAACTCAAGAATTCCCGCTGGTCTCCTGAAGTCAATAAATCCTAGTTTGTTCTGGCCTCGCCAATTCACAACTCTTCCCAGGCAGGTCGAATAGCAGTAATTATAGGCAATCATGATACTCGGATACAGCGACTGGAAGTCGAGCACCAAGAGCGGACTGGTGTAGAAATCGCTTTGTGGCTCCATGACAAGCGGCAAGCACTCCAGCGCATTTTGCTGACCGACCTGCTTCCTGCCTGGGGAGATGAGGATGAAATTTTCCGGTTTCGCTATTCGGAACATGAGTGATTCGACTTTGAATTGCGATCCTCTGGAGAAAACAGAAAAGAAATCAATGCCCAATATTCGAGCCTGCTCGCTAGTTCTGGAAACCAATTCGTTTGCTTCAATGATTTTCAAATTCAGATGAGCCCGTGAGACGAAGTAATTGATGACTTTTGCAATATCCCGCGGCTTCTTGCTAGTAAACCACTTCGTTAAATCTTGGAAGGCGAAGTGCGGGATACGTTGGTGGAGAAGATGGAAGACTACGTTCTCCATGGTATATTGCAGCAAGTTTAGTTCCCCTCGCATTGCTCTCCATATATTGATCATATGTCGGCCAGTAACACGAATTGAAGACGTGTGATTGAAGCCCCAGCGATCATTTTCCTTGCCAATCCGTCCATGGGAATTTGATTTCACTCTGGACAACTCGTCACAAAGGTCATAGTCGAACTTGTATCTCGCCCTTTCAATGAGGTACCCCCATGAGCTATTATGTACCTCATAACCCGTCAAAATATCGGGATCATGCTGCCTTACGACATCGACCAGTTTCGTCAGAAGGTCAAGCTCTGTAGTTTCTTCATCAAACTCAGACGCCATGGTAGGAGATATCTTAGCTGCGAGGCTTTCATTTTCTGCGAGAGCAATAATCCCCGCAGTCATGCCACCGGACTCATCGTCGTCATCGATGGCGGTTTCGCCATCTTGCACACACCAGAAAATGCAGGAAATTTCATCCTCTTCAGGATTTGGAACTAAAATGCCACGGGTATTCACATGAACCTCCAGGCTCATCACACTCATATATTGAGCCTCCTGTCTTACGTTCTCCTTCGGCTTTTTCTGAGAATATTTGAAGCCATGGCGATTCTTTTGAGTTGGGCCTTCAATCTGAGAAAGAGCAGAGGTCGCGGGCGTTTCTGAAGGGGCATTGTTCCGGTTAGCATCCTTCAATTTCCGAGTTTCTTCCTCAAGCCATCTGATAACTTCACTACGGCTTGGGGCGGTTGGTGCAAATTCCCAAGTCCGCAGTGAGCAAGATTCACGGAGCTTGTTGTTTTCCTTCTCAAGGGCGTCTCTATTAATGATAACACGTGGCTTGTCTCCGAACAACGCAGGAGAATACCCAGTCGCATCGAACGGGGGCAGATAAGGCACCGTAACGCTTTGTAGCTTAAATTCTCTTCCAGCGTATTCGCGTGCACGACCAGGGACGTCTTCCTCGTTGCTATAGTGAGGTCCCTGGTAAATAATTGAAGGACGGCCATCGTCGTGCATTGTCGACAGAATTTCAGAGACTGGGGGACAGCGTGGAACGAAACTAAAGATTTTGTACTCTTGTGGTATGTTGAATGATTCATAGAGACATGGTTGAGGCCCTAAAACGGATGACGAAGACGTTTCCAAATGGTTTAAATCAGAAGAGGTTTCAGAACTGTGGCTGTGAGTCTCTGGGCACGGGACGGAGACCGGCTGGCTATGACCTTGTTTTGGAACCTGCGGTTGGGATTTCTGAGACGAATTATCCTGTTGACTTAGTCTTGAAATGGTTGCGGGATCATGCGCGTCTTTAACCACATGGAAGGATATCCGTTTATTTCCATTATAGCTGCTAGTAGGCTTCTGAGATTGCTTGGGCTGTGACGAAAGTGGGTGATTAACGGATATGGATTCCAAATCTCTAAGTTCATCCTCTGGGAAGGTATTGGTCGCGGCGCTCTTCAATCTGTCATGGGAAGTCTTACTCGTAACAGCTGGAAACATGCTATCATTGTCAGGTCTAAACCGTTTATTCTCCCTATCCATCTCTCGCACAGATGGATTTCGGCGTTTTGAAACATTTGGGCGGGAAGCTATATCGCTAATAAACGATTCGTCGATCTCGAAAACATCCTCTTGGCTGTTAATCAATTCGGTATATGGGCGAACCCCCAAACGTTTCAGCTCCAGCGAATCTGCCTGCTCTTCAACCACAGCTTCAGGGGCCGCTTTCGAACATTCCTGGTCATTAAGGTCCAACGAGCTCGCAGGTCCCTCCAGGAGGTTGGGCTCCAAATCGCCAGCAATCTCAACTTCCTGCTCTTGCAAAAATGAGCCATTCAAATCATCATCATCTGAATCATAAAATAGGTCCTCCTGTCTGGGACAAAGTATACGGCTCTCGTCTACTTCGACATGTATCCTAGATTCCTCTACTGTTGTATCATCAGTTCCTAAATCGTCGGGTTGCACAGCCTGTATGTTCCCGGGAAACAGGTCTTCAACGCTACTCAAAGCTGACCGAATAGTAGCCTCCAAAGGCGTCGTTGCAACAAAATCTGCGAAAGTGGGTTTTCGCCCAAGATGCTCCTCATCCGCAACAGCTTCCATTTTTATTCTATACTCCTCCTCATGAATCCAACCGCCAGGATCGGTATTTCTAGGATCCGCAGACATGGAGACCAACTCTTCAGGACGGAAAGGCGAGCTGTTATCCGTATCTGAGGGGTTAAACTTGCCCCTCCTTCGTCGGGATTCTTCTTCCCATAACCTAGCCAAGCTGGGCACGAGCTTTTTGCCCGGAATTGAAGGCTGAAGAATTTCCACAAAATCCTGGTGTATTGGACGTTCCTTAACGTCAGCACGATTTATAATATCCTGAACATGAATATCCACTTCTAAATCGCAATGGCTTTGTCGTGGCAAAGAAAAATTGTCGAAAACAGCATTCTCCGGGATGGAGCGGTCATGCCAAATATGTGTCGAGTTTTCAAGATAAGTGGGTATCGGCGCGCGGAACGTCACCTTGCTGCTCTTAAGGTATGCACAGCCGTGCAAATTGTAATCACACATCCACTGCGACAAATACTGCAGATGGCTCTCGTAGGGCTGAAAAACTCGTTTCATCACCGCTCCCTGTCTTAGCAGGTCGGCGAGACGCGTCATATGCGTAGGGTTGAACAGGTATATCTTAAAGAAGAACCTGTACCCGACATGGTATCCGTAGAAAGGAACACCCTTTACGAGCGTGATGTGGGCGACATACGCGGTTTTCTTTTCATACGCATTTCGGCGATAGCTTACGGCCAGAGCATGATCGATCGATAAGTGAAGCGTACGATTGGCAGTATTTACTGGAGAATATTAGGTGAAAAATTCCGTAAATTTCTGGAATAATTTTATCGTTTTCAAGGACGTTTATCTAACCTTCTTTTGGATTCAAGCTCCCCTGATACTCGATGTAGAGGTATGGGAATGCTCCATGTATGTGAGCGCAGACCTTTTGCCCCGTCTCCGTCGCTCCGAAAACTCGGATGACGGGGACCTTCGGGCGTGCACTTTTCGGGGCTGGGTCAGCATTTACAGGAAGTTGAGGGTCAAAACTTGTCTGGATTGCCTGGTAATGATCAACGCAATTAAGTAGAACTTGAAACTTTTCCATCTGCTAGCTGGTGATGGGTAATCCAGAGGCAGGCATTGCTTTGCGTTAGATGTGATATCCATGAAACTAGATGGTAATATAGATATAATCTTAATCCAAAAACAGGGCGTAATCCAACTAAACGCTCGTCCAGATGTTGTTTGTTGTCGTTGATCATGCCTTAGGCTGAGGACGCGTTGAAATATCGGGACGGGTGACGCCACATCACGTGATGAAAATCGTTGCGGTGATTTTGGAGTCGTTTCCCCCAAAAATTGCATAATCCCGACGGACTGAACCAACAGAGGCATTTTAATTATCCATCCAGCCACTATGTCTCGAAGACCAACGGAGGTGGCGTCGAAGGAGCGCAACGAATATATTCCCGCGTTTATCTCCAGGAAGCCTTTCTACGTCGACGACGAGTCTTCTGCAAATGACTACCTCGAGCATCAACGACTTCAGAAATCTAAGACAGAGCAAAAATGGTATGATAGAGGGAAGCGGGTAGGGCCAGCTGCGACCAAGTACCGCAAAGGCGCTTGCGAGAACTGCGGCTCCATGTCCCACAAAGTTAAAGAGTGTCTAAGCCGGCCTAGGAAACTGGGAGCGAAGTGGACTGGGAAGGACATACAACCAGACGAAGAGATTCAAAAGGTGGACTTAGATTGGGATGCGAAGCGGGATAGATGGAATGGCTATGATGCTTCGGAGTATCGGAATGTGGTAGAGGAATATGAAGAGCTGGAAGCGCTGAAGAGACAAGCGAAGGAACGGGCGGAGAGGAAAGAGTTACAGGCTGGCGATGAGGAGGATGAAGATCACGACGGAGACGACGGTGCTGAGGAGGCTAAATATGCGGAGGAGTCTGATATGGGCCGACAACAGAGTACCGCTACGCGCAATCTACGGCTACGAGAAGACACTGCGAAATATCTCCTCAATTTGGATCTTGACTCTGCGAAATACGACCCTAAGACGCGCAGGATGGTCGATATGGGCGCGCAGTCAGATTTAGCAGCTGCTCTCGTTGCGGAGGAGAACTTCATTCGGGCCTCAGGAGACGCAGCTGAGTTTGAACGAGCACAGCGATATGCATGGGAGTCACAGGAGCGTGGCGATAAGGACAGACAACATCTCCAGGCAAATCCTACATCAGGCGAATATTTCAGAAAGAAAGAAAAGGAGCAGGGAGAAGAAAAGCGCAAGGCTCAGCGACAAGCGTTGCTGGAGAAATATGGTGGCGAGAAACATCTGCAACCGGCTCCTTTGCGCGATGCTGCAGTTATTGAGAACGAACGATTTGTTGAGTATGACGAGACAGGTGCCATAAAGGGAGAGCCGAAAAAGGTAGCGAAGTCGAAGTATGCCGAGGATATACTCATCAACAACCACACGTCGGTATGGGGCAGCTGGTGGTCGAACTTTTTATGGGGCTACGCGTGTTGTCATTCTACGGTGAAAAACAGTTACTGTACCGGAGAAGAAGGGAAAACTGCGTTTGAGGAGGCTCAAAATATGCTACTTAACGATATGGAAAACGCTAGGCAGGAAGATGAAGGAGTCGAAAAGGAGAGGGAAAAGCAAGAATCTCAACTTGCTAAAAAGCGTGATAAATCTGCTCCTGATACAAACCTCGGGAAGCGGACTCTCAAGGAAATGCAGCAGGGCGTTACTGAGGAAGAGTTGGAAGCCTATAAGAAATCGAGAAGCGCAGCAGCCGATCCAATGGCAGCGTTCCTTGGGAAGGATGAGCTGGTTCGATGACAGTTTTGCCCGGCGGCTCATAATTTAATTGTTTTATTTTATTATGTTAAATAAGCGTGCAAGCGATTGTTATTTATATATTTACCCATTCCTGGTGGCTAGTTGGAACAAGTGTATGACTATTTACGATATAATATAGGCTAGGTATTGAATTATATCAACATGCCAACATGCCAACATGTCAACAAAAATGTCAACAGTCTGTCTGCCCCTTGCCAATTCCCGTCCCTGGCATATTCTGGCGGCGTAGATTTGCTAGTCTCAGGCTGGACGCGTGCCAAGACGCAGCAGCATCCAGGGGTGGGAACATCGAACAGCACGATGGAAGCGAAGGGAGCGCAATGTTCATCGTACATGGGACATCCCATTGATGATTAAACTGTAGTTTAGAGGGAAATATCTGGCATAGGAGCGCCCAGGGAGTAGTCAGTAAACCTATTATACCGATTTCAAACATAGGACAACCCGCAATTCGGGTGGCTTGGGGCAGAGCTCAGCCTTGGGCCAAGGTTTCCGAGCTCTGGCTCAAGCAGCAGCAAACCACCAACGGCGTGACCTGACGAAAGTAACTGCTCAACATCAACCTCGTCTCAACATCTGACTTCTACCACTTACACACGTTCTCTCTACTCCCTTCATCTCGACACACATATCCTTCCAAACGGGCGAGCAGTTGATCTGTTCGCTCGTTTCCCTTCACTCTGACCGTTGTCGAGTCTTCAACATTCGTTTGGTCCGAAAGACTCGTTCTCTCATCCATGAAGGTTCGATGTTCAGCGATGGATCGGTAGCGTATCCTACAAAGATCGCGACTCGGTTGCTCGGCCCTTTCAGTCTCGCCAAATTGCTGGATGTATTGATAGTTTGAGGAACCGTCGTCTCATAATCCGTCGTGCCAGTCACGAGGTGAGAGAGCAAAAAGTTGGGTGTGGTCTGGGGAATTCTGGGGCAAGAGTGCGGGTGTACTTCGGCGGCAGATAGGCACAATAAATAGACATTTGACTGGCTCGTGGACGCTCATCGACCCCTTCCTGCCCGCGCACACTTCCCAAAAGTCAAAAAAATAAGAAAATGCCTCTACAGAAAAGCATGCCGCAGAGGCCTTCTCGGTCAAAATCCTCCTCCAATCCACCTCCCCACAACGATGATTCTGGCTCCAGAGGTAGGCATTTGCCCGTTCAGCCAAAGTTCTCCGCTTCAGCCAAAACACAGGCCGCGAAGACTAACAGGCGGGTGGAAGCAGTGGAGGTTCCTCCGTCCAAAAGGGTACAGAAAAATTCGTCCTCCAGTAGTATAACGACGGACAGCTCCAATTCCAGCTCGTTGCCTTATAGGAATAACACGGAGCAGCGCGCTGCTGTTGCCCCGGCGCGCAGAAGGCAGTCGATTAGGGAGCAGAACACGGCTGTAGGGCCTGAGAAACGGTAATTAGTTTCTTTCTTTCTTTCTTTCTTTTTTTTCTTTTTTCTTTTTTCTTTTTCTTTTTCTTTTTTTTTTTCACTTTTTCTATTTGGTGAACTTTTACTCGTTTTATTTATGTCAGTGAGCTAACAGTGACCCTTTTTCACTATTATCTACAGTAGTACATTTACCAATTATTCGAATCCTCAAATGTATTCCGAGAGCCCTTCCATTCAATCCTCTAACTCTCATGGTCACGCACAAAACTCGAACTCTCCCTTGAGTTTTAGCTCAGCGACAGCTAGTGGTTCTTTGAAGGTTGAGAGTCAGATCCCCCCCGATAACAGCGACTTCCTTACGCCAATTAGTTTCGACGATTTCCATAATAGTATCATGTCGAAAGAACCAAATTTAAGCCATTTCCCTCTTTCTATGGGTAGCACCTATGATTTGAAACCTCCGGCTCCACGGTCGACCCCGCGATGGTCAAGTCAGCAGCCACCTCAAAATGGAAGCCATGTCCGGACAGTGCAATTGGCACGAAGAGAAAGCAATGCTTCGCGGAGCACGGTGGGAAGTGTAACTACGGTAAATGGAAATACCCAAGCAACCACTGCGTCTCGCGCACGTCGTCTAAGTCACGCTCCTCCTCCTACCTCTACTGTTACAACGTCACGACCGCCTAGAAAATCTATTGGACCAGGTAGTTTAATTTCCGACAATGGAGATCGCGGCCCCCCACGAAGAAGACCAAGTTTATCAGCAAGGAAAAACACGGCGGATGCAAATCGTCCAGGCCAGGCGAGTTTCGTCCCTCAAAACTTCGGAGCTAGTGGGCCTTCCGAGCCCTCGACGTTTCTGAATACACCAAGGTATCAGAAATCAAAATCACTCCAGCCGCCTTCCCGGACAGCTAGGGATAGCAAAGATAGCCTTATTATCCCGTCTATGGGATCAGAGCCCTTAAGGTCTTCATCAAATAACGCTGTTCGAACTCCAGCTAAAAGTGGGTTAAACCGGACAACGACACCATCCTCATCAAGGCGGGTCTCTGTTATGCCACCACATGCTACCGGCTTGGGAGCGCGAACAATCAGTCCTACTGATGCTCGACGTATGAAACGAATGTCACTGATGCCTCAGCCTCCTCCAATGCCACATACACCTCCAACGCAGCAAGACATTGTGCTTGCTCGACCTCGTTCTTCGGCCCATTCTCCATCCATGATACCGAGGAAAAGCGTTACTCCTTCATCTTCAAGGACCACTCCTGACCTTCATCGGAAATCCTACAGCTCGGGGATTTCATTATCCTCCAATACCAGTTATAATTCTGCTAGAAATTCTAATGGGTCCTTACAGCCCAGGCTTTCACAGAATATTTCGACTTCTAGGTTGCCAACTCCCAAACCCCGTACCGAGTCTAATAACGATGAGGAAGAGGTTCCCCCGGTTCCAGCGATCCCTAAGGCATACGAGTCACCTAAAACTGAGGGAGAGCTCCAGGTGCCCACTACTCGGAAATCAAGCCTGCCTTTTGAAACTGGATTAAACAAAGTCAGCTCAAGACCTGATTCTAATACAATCGATACTCCTAGCAAAGGACCTGTAAAGGATGATTTCCATGTTACGAGGCCAGTTATCCATCGGATGGATACTAAGCCTAGACCTGTGTCAAATATCGGTCGAAAGAATCTCCAGCCATTGAAGCTTCCGCCGCTCAATCTATTACCACTAAGCGTTCCCATGACTACCAAGATTGAATCTTTGCGAGATAAAAATGCCGAGGATCCGACCCTGCGCATCTCTCGTACACCTCCACCCCGTCAAGCCCTGGCCAAGACTCCGACTACCCCAATGACCGCTTCTAAAGCGAGCTTCTTTTCCCACAATCTCCACGATCACGACCCCCTGCCATCCACGCAACCGAGGAGCACTAGTTCACATAATGCACTTCTCACTGACCCAATACGGTTCAGGGCCCAGAATAGCACTAGTGCTCTTGAGCCTTTGGATATTTCGTCTGACCACAGAAGCGTTTCTCCCTATATTTCTTCATCATTACCCAAGGCCGGTGGAGAGTTCTCGCATGTTCGACCCCAGCTCGCCAGCGAGTACTCTAGGAATAATGCTAGCAGGCTTACTGGCCCACGGCCTCAAACTCAGTTTGCTGCCTTTTCACCGCGGCTTGAGGGGTCAAGCTTAGGGCCCCAAACGACTGTAGATACCGAATCCGAGAGTAGTACACCGTCGTTCACACGGCGAAACCCCAACTCTGATCACCAGAGAACAAAGTCGCACCATGCCATCAAGGAACCGGGCAGCGATTCGGCTAAATATGGCGGCATGCCTCCTCCAAAACTTCCGGTCTCAGCTACTTGGAATAGTTTATCAACAGCTGGACAAAGCCCCGGTTCTAAACCTACATACCTGCACTCAAGACGCAAAACGTCTATGTCGAGTGTCACGAACGGTCTGGTTCAACGGACACAGAGCATTAGCAGCGAACAGAGACTGGCGCTCAACCCTAGTCCTTCTACGGATGCTGGTGATACAGACAGCCCAGCAAACCGCTCAGCGTCCTCCTTATTATCACCAGTACATAAGCTTCTATCCAGCTCCAAATCAACGACGCCCAAACTTCGTCCCCAAGATCAGAATTTTGACCGTGACGACTTATCGGCTGAAGAGGAGATGAGGAAACTAGGTAGTAAGCGGAAAGATTTCGAGACCGCTGCGAAGGAATTGGAAGAATTGCGACGCAGGGCAAGTCCTAAGGAGCGAGTTGGACCTGCCCAGGCTCTCAAGATGGCGAGCTTGAATATCTTCGAGAAAGGTGAAATTATTGATTTCAAAGATATCTACTTCTGCGGTACGCACAAGGCGAAAAAACATGTCGGGGATCTTAATGCTCAAACTGCCAATTTTGGGTATGATGATGAACGTGGCGATTACAACATCGCCATTGGTGACCACCTGGCATACCGCTATGAAATTGTCGATATTCTAGGCAAGGGAAGTTTTGGTCAGGTAGTCCGATGCGTTGATCATAAAACTGGGGTTCTTGTCGCAGTGAAGATTATCAGAAATAAAAAGCGATTCCACCAGCAGGCACTCATCGAAGTAAATATCCTGCAGAAGCTTAAGGAATGGGTATGTTTTCTCCTATCCACATTCTGTCCCTCCTATCCCTTATTGTTCTAACCAAATCTACAGGACCCCCACCGACGCCACAGCGTTGTGAACTTTACTCAAAGTTTTTACTTCCGTGGACACTTGTGTATATCAACTGAACTTCTGGGAATGAACCTGTACGAGTTTATCAAAGCTCATGATTTTAGGGGATTCTCCCTAAAGCTCATCCGCCGGTTTACGAAGCAGTTGCTCAGCACATTAGTTCTTTTGCATAAAAATAAGGTCATCCATTGTGACTTGAAACCGGAAAACGTACTCCTAGCCCACCCTATGCATTCAGAAATCAAGGTGATAGACTTTGGCTCCAGTTGTTTTGAGAATGAGAAAGTGTACACTTACATTCAGAGCCGCTTTTACCGCTCCCCTGAAGTTATATTGGGCATGTCGTATGGTATGCCCATTGACATGTGGAGTGTGGGTTGCATACTTGCTGAATTATTCACTGGCTACCCAATTTTCCCTGGTGAAAATGAGCAAGAGCAGCTAGCATGCATTATGGAGGTGTTCGGACCACCGGAAAAGCATCTCATCGAAAAGAGTACACGGAGAAAACTTTTCTTCGACTCTCTTGGCAAACCTCGCTTGACAGTCTCATCCAAAGGGAGAAGGAGAAGGCCAAGCTCCAAAGACCTCCGCCAAGCCTTGAAGTGCGATGACGATGCTTTCCTAGACTTTATCGCCCGTTGTTTACGATGGGATCCGGCACGAAGACTCACACCAAATGACGCTTTAAACCACGAGTTTATTACTGGCATAAAGTCCACCCCCCGATCACGAGGCTATCTTGCTCCGATAAATTCACCTGGAAAGCGCATGGCTTCTGGACCCGCTTCGTCGACTATACGGCCACTCCCTGATCCTCCATCTCATAGCACCAAGAGTGCGGCAAGACCACGAGACATGCCAAGCCAATCTCCCATTAAAAATACCGGACCAAAGAGGAATTCGGCCACTACGAACGTCTCCACGGCGAAGAGTACTACAAAACGGACGTCAAATGGGAATCCGATGACTGGTTCTGCCTTACCACGTATTACAAGAGCTACTAGTGGAAAAGCGGATCTTGCAACAGCGGCAGCGGTAACCAGCTTGGTAAGCTGATGCCCAAATTCCCGACTCTCCCGCTTTTGCTGCACCTCCAAGACAAACTACTGACCCGAATATTGTGATGCTGCTAGAAAACAAGGTGATGATGCGGCGTCTCTCATATTCTTCAATAAAATCAGCCCTAGTTCCCTTAACCTGTGGCTCCTAAAAAGAGAGTAAAGCAGGCGAAGGATGCTCCGTTAATTGCTATAACGGTTCGAAATGGCCCCCTGCACTGTTTCATATTCGGTTCACCAACTTCTCTTCAGTTCATACCCCACCCTCTACATTTTCTCTTCTTGTTCTGTATCCAGTTCCAACAGGCTCGCTCACTCACTCACTCATTCTACATTGCGCGTGTTTCTTGATATGTCCACTGTATCTAATTAATGCCCCTTATTCGCTTTTGCTTTTCCCCTCATTTTTGTCTCTAATGATGTATAGCAAAGCAAAAACGTTTCTTTCCAGCTTGTTTATCTCCCCGGGAATGGAAGCTTTGCATTTTGATATTTTGCCTTTCGCCCCCCCTTTTCTCCTCATTTCGTTGTCTAATTTCTTTTGCCGTGTATCATCACTAATACCGTCCGGCACTCTTTTTCATGCCAACTCTTTTTTTTTTTTTTCGTTTTTGGAAAGACTACCCGGCTCCATATCGCGGCGTGGCCCTGCTGCCTGCTGGCCAATTCTCCTCACATTCCCTTTCCCTTTGTGGCTTGCCCGGTTGCCTCTGCAGCCGGTATTGTTCATTTCTTACTGTATGTGCTTGCCCTGTATTCCTTTATTTCCTCCCCTGTTCTTTTCACACTTTTCCTTAGACATATAGCATACACCTATTTCACACAGCGGACGTTGTTTTTCAGTCGTGGGAGAGAAGAGCCTTCTCGTACAGGATATCATTTTTTCCTTTCAGCTCCTATCTTGCATGCCTATTATAGTCTATTACACTTCGGTTTATCTCTCTCTCTCTTTTTATTTTTTATTTTTTTTCCCTTTCGTGTTCCCTATCCCTCTTCATTTGTTTATCTGCCTTTTACTTAATTTACCCCATACTTCACTGTACATATAACATACATTGACGTTGATGTCGTGCTGGTTCGGGCTTGATTTAATTGATGCGGCTATGTGTGCTTTGTTTCTCGTCGTCCTACCTCGAGGGTGGTGCTTTTTTTTTATTTTTTTCGTTTTAGGTTTTGAGCTAGTGAGCTAGATTTTTACTCTTTCCCCCGTTTATGACTGGTTTTTTCTGCTTCTTTTTGTTGAGCACAATCTGGCATATATCCCATCTGTTTCGGATTGCTACGGTTTATACGGAGTAATTTATTACATATAGTTATAACTCTCATGGCATCAGCCACCCAATATAAAAGAAATTATTTATCGACCCTTCTTAACGAGTAGCATACTGAAGTAAAAAAAAGGGGAAACGGAAAGCCTATTTTTAACTTAACTCCTCCAAATTGTGGAAAGCTGGCCTGACGGGGATCCTGCTTAGTCATTCCCCCAGATCAAAGGAATGCCGCTGAGAGCTAATTCCGGTCTATCAACTGTTACCTCTTTTTTCTTATGTGATACCAAATTGTGAGAACGGCCGGTAAAGGGGTGGGGGATTCGATTTCTTTCTTCTCTGCTTTTAATTGAACTCAATACCCCTTCATGCCGCGCTTCGGTTGGTGAAAAAGCGCCGCTGGTTTTCTTTATATAGATCCATATAATACGGTTTTCGCCGCCGCGATGAACGGGTTTGAGAAGCATACGCTAGACGAGGATGCATTTGGGGAGAGGCCCGGAATTGGATCTGGGTTGAGGACTTTCGATGCGTTTCGTAAGTTTCGTTATCCCTTAATTGCATACTGGCACTTTTCGCTACACCCTTTTCATCCAAGTCTCTATCTATCTCCAACACCTCGATCAAGTTCCCAAGGACTAACAAGGCCTCAAAATCAACCTACCTACAGCAAAAACAAAGCCCACATACACCTCTTCAACTCGACGCGGTGGCCAATGGACTATTATTGTCTTCGCGTTGTGCGCCTTCCTCTCCATAAACGAACTCCGCACCTGGTATCGGGGCGTAGAGAACCACCACTTCAGCGTCGAGAAAGGCGTCTCGCGCGAACTGCAGATGAATCTAGATGTCGTCGTCGCAATGCCGTGCGACGCACTGCGTGTCAACATACAAGATGCAGCGGGCGATCGAATCCTCGCATCAGATCTTCTCGACAAGCGGCCGACTAGCTGGGCGGCGTGGAACCGGGAGCTAAATGTCGTTTCGAGTGGGGGCAGTCGCGAGTATCAGACGCTGAATGAAGAGGATGCGGTGCGCTTGATGGAGCAGGAGGAGGATGTGCATGTGGGACATGCGCTGGGGGAGGCGCAAAGGAGCTACAGGCGCAAATTCCCCAAGGGTCCGAAATTGAAGCGCGGGGAAAATGCGGATTCGTGTCGTATATATGGTAGTCTGGTGGGGAATAAAGTACAGGGCGATTTCCATATTACGGCGAGAGGACATGGATATTTTGAGTTTGGGGAGCATTTGAGTCATGACGGTACGTTTCTTAGCCAGCCCAGGCCCTATGTATTTCTTTGCGTGAACATCTACTGTTTGATTAAGCCCTCTAACAAAGATAATAAAAAACCCAGCTTTCAATTTCTCCCACATGATAACCGAACTTTCCTTTGGCCCGCACTACTCCACCCTCCTTAACCCCCTCGACAAAACCATCTCCACGACCCCGTTCCACTTCCACAAATACCAATACTACATGTCTATCGTGCCAACCATCTACACTCGCGCCGGCGTCGTTGACCCATATAGCCACGCCCTCCCAGACCCTTCAACGATAACCCCCGCCCAGCGCGGAAACACCATCTTCACCAACCAGTACGCCGTTACCTCTCGCTCCTACGAACTACCCGACGCGCAGTACGATGTCCCCGGCATCTTCTTCAAATACACCATCGAGCCGATCTTGCTAGTTGTCAGTGAGGAGAGGGGCAGCCTGCTGGCGCTGCTGGTGAGGCTTGTGAATGTATTGGCCGGTGTAGTAGTGGCGGGTGGCTGGTTGTTCCAGATTTTTACGTGGGCGATGGAGAATTTGAAGAAGCGGCGGAGCTGGTCGGAAGGGGTATTGAATGGGAGGGTCGCAGGCGATGAGGATGAATGAGTGGATGGGTTGGTGAGTTAATTGTGGGGGTTAAGGGGCAGTTCGTACGTCTTTTGGATTGGCCATCCCTCTTTATTCATCTATTATTGTGATCACTTTTGCCTTCTGACACCCTTTTGCATGGGCTGTTCTTCCCCTGGGAATGTTTTACTATATTTTTGTATGTCCGGTTCCTCTTTTATACCGCTGAAATCTTTGGTGTATGGTGTTATTTCATCAGTGTTTTATTTCGTTATGGACCCTGAGATCACCGTCGTCTCAGTCGATGAATCATATAAAGTGCTACACTTTTCGGTGGGTATTATTTATGTTAGACTATTTTTCCTTTCTCGCGATCAAATATAATTCTGCAGAGGCAGCTGAACTGATTCGATCTCGTTTACAATATTATGGGAGGCCACCGTCTAGCTTATAGACTGAAACCTTAGTGTTGATAGATTGTTGGCAAAATAAGGGGCTAGAATTCTTCAAAAGTATAGTTTTTAGGAAGGAAAAGGGGATATTTGAAAGGGTTAGAAAAACCATGCAAATTCCGAACATAATGAATTTAAAATTCGCCTAGATGGTATGTAGTAAAAACGACCCAACAAGAAAGAAAGTGTGCTGCAACGATAAATAAACACAGAGAGCCATGAATAGAGAAACCCGTTCTGCGGTCAAATAACATACCACGCCATCCCACTAATGACACATAACACACTACAGTTGTTAAACATAACAAGACAACTCATCCTCTTCTTGGTAAGTGATCAATACCAACCAACATCCAACGAGACACCTGGAACCGGCAAGGAGGTTCGTTTTCAAACCTCGAAAATCTCTCCAAGTCCCACCCCAGCCCCCTGAGCGCCATATCTCGACTCCACCAAATCCAGCCTCCATCCCTTCCAATTCTTCAACCTCTCATGAATCTCCTTAACCCGCTCGTCCCGCATTTTCTTCTCCTCGGCCGCCCGGGCTGCCGCGTATGCAACCGGATCAATATCCCCATCATCCCAAAGCCCGCCGTCCTCGTCACCACCCTCCTCGCCCATTTTCTCCGACAAGAGCTGATTCCGCAAGAATCCCGTAGCTTGGCTCCGAGTCGACCCACTCCTATTACGATGTCCATGCGCCGCGGCCGCCGGACTACCCGCATCTCCTCTAAAAGCCGCCAGCCCGCTGGAGAGCACGGTAGTGAACGATGAATGTTTCTGCTGCTGCTGCGACCTTTTGCCGGGAGCGTGCTCGGGTCCGCTCCCAGGTACCCCGCCAACGAGATCTATGTCATCAAACGCGGCAGCACCAGCGTCAGCAGACGACGGGTGGTCGAACGGACGATCGTCGCCCGCGTAGTCGCCCTGGTGGCCAGCTTTGGACAGCTCACGTTTCCTCTCTTTCCAAATACCGCGACGCAGGTCGAAGATTTCACCCTCAAGCTCGCGCACGCGTCTCTCGAGCCACTGTCGCTCTTCATCTTCGAGTTCGTCGATAGCCTCATCGTCTCCGACATTACTCGCCTCGCGTTTCCGCATGCGATCACGCTCTTCCCGAAGGCGCAGGTTCTCGTTTTCAATCGTGACGAGTTTGCGTTTGAGCGTTGCTGCGTCTTTTTCGAACTTATCACGTTCGCGGAGACGGATGTTATTTCTGTTTTCTGATTCTTTGTGTAGATTGCCGAGGGCTTGGAGCTTTTTCTCGAGGGTCTCGATTTTCTTATCAGCCTCTGTCTTTGCGGTTTCTGCTTCCTGAAGTTGTCGTTGTAGATTCTTAATGAGGGTCTCTGTCGAAGTTTTCTCAACTCCTTCCTTTACAGCCTTCTCTGCCGCGCGGTTCAGCGAGTGTTTAGTGTCTGTGAGCTCGCGTTGAGCTGCCTCGAATGATGCTTCGCTCCGGGCGAGCTTTTCTTCCAAGGCAGATATCTGTTCCCGACTAGCAGACGAAGCCGAAGATTGTGAATTAAGCTGGACGCGCAAGTTCGATATTTCCAATTCCATAGCTTCAATCGTCGCAGATTTAGAATCTAGTTGGGCGCACAAGTCTGACTGGGGCGACTCTGAATTTCCACCTGTAGCTCCACTATTCGTCCGATGAGACTTGCTATGCAGCAGGGAATTCTGCCGTTGTAGTGCTGTGATTTCTGCTTTCTGCGACAATCAACATGTCAGTCCCTGAAAACAAGTAAAATAAAACCCTTAGGTAGTAACGAATTAAAATGGCGCATAACCCACCAACCTCTCCACCTCCTCCCCCCTCTTTTCCGCTTTCCCTAGCCGATCCTGCACCTCAACCAACTCCGCTTTCGCCTCTCTCAAATCCTCCAGCTTCTCCTCCGACCTCTTCCATCGCGCACCTGCCTCCTCTAACTCCCGTTCAAGCCGCCTATTTTCCCTCTCTAACTCCTCAAGCCGCAACGCCTGCTTCCTAAATACCTCTGGTACAGAGTCGCCATCTGGACTGAGTGGTGGTAACGAGGGCGATTTGATATTGGTAGATTGGGGAACCGGTTGGACGCCCGTTTGTTGGCTGACGGAGGAGCGGCGGAAGTCGGAGGAGCGGAGTTTGGATTGGACGGATAAGGATTGCTTGCGGGCATGTGTAGTTCGTGTGGAAGGGGATTCGCTGGTGCTTGTTTCTTTTGTGGGCTCTGATTCTGACTCGGGGGTGTCTTCAGATTCTACGGCGCGAGGTGGGACGGAAGGTTCTTGGGGGGAAGCATCTTCTTCTGGTTGTTGTTGCTGCTGCTGTTCTTCTTCCTGCTGGGCTGCCGGAGGAGACGAGATGGAGGGGAGAGCTCCTGCCTCGTTCGTCGACGGCGAGACAGCTCCCCCCTTTTTACTTTGTTCCCCTGTCCCGGCGCCTTTCTTCTTAGCCTTCGCTTGTTGTTTTTGGAGTTGCGCAACCTACTCCAAATATATAAACAGTTAGAACACGTTTTTGCAAACCCAACACTGTGTAACAAAACGCCCGCAAAATCTGCAAATCTACCGCGAAGATTTGGGCATGAATTGATCTATCCATCGACAAACGGGGAGAGAGGAGAGATAATGCCACAGTGTGCTAGTAACTACAAACACAACAAAACAAGACAACTTACCCGTTTCTTAGCAGCGGCAAGCTTCTCAGCTTTCGTTTTATCTTCTGCGTCCGCCATTGGTTATTCGCAGACTTGGGGGGAAAAGTAGAATCTTTTAACAAGGACGACGCTGGTGAATGGGGATCAAAATAGCGCCTGGGCTGTGTTTTGATAGTTAAGGCCCAAGACTGAAACATGTGACCCGCAGATGGCGCTTACATCATCGACCGAATAACCACGTGACAATAACAGCATGAAGTTGTTGCAGGGCTTGGCTTGGCTGGGCTGCGAAGTCCGACTCTGCCACCTCCTCGTGGTGCAGCCTGGTAACATCATCAAGGTGATGGCTAAGAGCAGAGCGGCCTTTGTGGGCTCTTGTGGGCCTCGCCTGTTGAGCCCCGGTTCCAGGGACTCGTCCGGACCAGACACGAAGCGAATCGAACTTGCTGCCAGACGCGAGAGAGCAGCCCGGCCCATGCATCCGGAACAGATACTGACGCCTTTCGATTACCTTCCCGGCCTCTGACCGGCTGAACGAACTCTCTATCTACCGATGACTCATACAGTGGCTCGCGAGCCAAACCCACAATCCGGAGCGGCACCACAACCTCTTCACCACCGAACAGCACCAACACTTGTGTAGGTTTTTCCTTTTTCCCTGCGGGGTTTTGAGGTTT
>JAFEJD010001270.1:0-21963 GCA_018296065.1 Blastomyces percursus | reverse complement strand
TTGAATTTGCGTATTTTCGAATCACCTCAACGGTGGGAGGTTGTCCAGCCTTATCCAACTGTGCAATCCATGTCTTTAAGGCCTCCTCTTGCGCGGAATCCAATATATAATTGATTGGCTTGTTCTTTGATCGCGGTTTGGTTCCCTGTATCCTTCTGCGGAGGGCTTGATAGCTGACCTTATATTCACGCGACAGAGGTTTAATTTTTTGAGTTGTATCGCGTTTATAGGCGTCTACTGCCTCTAGGATGCGATCTTCGGTGGATTGACAAAATTTAGTCATATTGTATAATATTTTAATAAGAATAGTTGAAATAGTTGACAAAAATATCATTGTGGTGAAAATATCGTTGCGGTGGGACCCGGGACGTGGCCACAATTATAAAATAAGATAAAATAAAAAGGCGGCTCGGGGCAGACAACACACCCAACACTGTAGCATCAGGGTCAACCTAACATTTGTCAGCCAAGGCTAGCTCTCCCTGTGATTCAGCCCCTCTTCCTCCAGTGTTGACTGGTGGTTGATTGAGCTGAAGCTCTTTTGCCCGAGTAGCTGACAACATTCTCCTGGCCTCTCTCTCCTCCATTTGTTTTTCGTGAGCACCGTAGTTTGTCAGTGTCTTCTGATGTTCCTTTGTCCCCAGTGATTGGGAATCGCCAGCACGCATTTTCGTCCAGCCCAAAACCCCTCTCTCCCAGCCGTGCGTCCTTGGGCTTGGAGATCTGTCCCTGGTCTCTCGCAACTCGGAGGTTAATTGGAGTCCAGCGGGCAATTGCGTCCAAGATGCGGGGTGTGGGTGGCTGCGGCTTTTCCTGGAAGCTTGGGATTAGTTGGTGCGCGGGTTTCAGTAATTTTGATTTGTTTTTCATACGCAGTTTGGGACATGGATGGTTTTAAAGGTCATGCCAAGCAGTGTGAGAGCCAATAACGGGGATCAGATGCAAAACCTGTACCCCTCCACGGCCCAGAGGCGAGGCGAGGCTGGCCATGCGTTGCGGACTGGTTACTGGCAGGTTCCATCACACGCCGTATCTTTCTTCCTCTATCGCTGATCAGGAAGTTTTCGCGCCTAACAAGCCCACCCGTCCCGAGCGCTGCATTGGGGATGGATGAAAGATCAACAACTCCTTGAAGCCGAACTCGCCCTCATAAGTCCGGGAGCTCTAATTCGTACAGGAACATGGTAGCGCAGTCCCACACTCTCCTATCGCACGTTTTTGACGTGGGTTCCATGTTACCTTGTTGCCTTGCCCATGAGCCATGTATGGAGGGCCAAATGTTAATTGATGGAAAGCCGGCGGATGGCTCCTCCGACTTCTAAGCAATCCTTTGTTCCCTCTGATCCATCAAGCGGCACATTTGAAATTGGGGCACTCGACCAGACGGGTAGCTAGCAAGGGGGATTTTGTGGTCTCACTAACCAAAATTAAAAAAACCACGATATTCTTGTTCATCACAACTTCAGGGTGGAGAACAGCAAACTACTTGCCGATCAGATTGCTCACCAACAAATTGACTTTCTATTCGTTCAGAATAAGTAACCTACACCGTGAACAAACGCGATATTGGCCAAGGTCCCTACCGTGCCGGCGGATGCTTGATGCAGCCAAGTTTCATGGGGCCTTCGTATTCAATCTCTGATTTCCTGTCTTCTGATTGGAACCCGCTGGGGCGTTCACTCACAGCCAACCACTCACAGCCAACCTCCTTGGCAGGATAATACCACCGTCAGGCTTTTCGTGAATGGGGAGGCTGCCACTGGGCCAAACGCAAAAGCCCGGCCTGACGAGATAGACCATGAGCAGCTTCCTCCGAAGCGCCCAGGGAGAGGGCGTTGGACGATCATTGTCTCTTTTGAGTATTTGCGTTTCTTAGCACATGCCGCTGGCCTTCATTCATTTTCTCCGCCCGACTACTCGCTGAACCATGCGTAAATCGCTGGCGTTGCGAAACTAGGATTTGGCAGCATCAGCCGTCGACACCGAGCTATCTGGACTGCGCGGAAGGTGGTGATCAGGAAATAAAATCTATCCCAAACACCGGTTCTTCACTACAAGCATTGGCTACAAGCCTGTAACTCATGCGCTAACTTCTGAGTCTAGTGGGTAGCTTGGCTGGGATGCCATGTGCTGCCCGGGGATAAATCACAAGTAGTGCATGAATGTTTGAGGTATCACCGGAGCAAAGCCGATCAAACAGCCCTTTGTCAGGTGTCTTCCCCTCTCTTTTTTGCTCCCATGATAAAAAAAGCCCCGCCGTTGTGGTTGAATTTCTCATTGTAGCTGGCTGACAAATGCCATGGAATAGTTAGTTATGATGAAGATAATACAGTTTTAAGGGGCCAGCAATTGAAACGCAAGTCGTGGGAACACTACTGCGGAGATTGCGCTTGCGAGTGAACAAATGCCGCCAAAGTTCTGTGGCGTTTTGGAGCTGCAGCCAACTCACAACCAGAAGGACAAACGGCTGTTGTGCCAGTGCACTTACCGAGCTGACAAGCTTGGTTGAGGCCACATGGAATGAAGGAATGACAGTTACCTACATATCTTTCTCTGTTTCATGTTCATGGAAATCTACTCCCTCGCGTTCTAAGGATGAAGTGCACAACCACCTGTGCTATTAAATCGTACCCGGAATCCGCCCGGCCATGGAAGCCTGCCTGGTACTAGCTCCTGGTTTTGCGATGATGATTTCGCGATGAAAATTAACTCCTCCCGGCTTCAGGATATGAAAGCTTCCTTGATCCCGATACCTCAGAGAATCCCACCTGCCCAGTTGCTGTGGGCCATGAGAAATAGCCAGTCTGGCAGATCGCCAGTAGTAGCGCCATAAATATATGTGAAGCCCATGCTCTGGAACTCTACTCCACAGGTATATGGACTTCTAATTAACCGTTGCCAACCATCAAAAGCTACGAATCGTGCTTTTAAATTGATTGACCCGTGATTCTATCCAATCAAAAGCTACGGCAACTCCATACTCCATCTGAATTACCTCGTTCAAGTAACGTTCCCATCCGTTTGGTACCCCAGGAGTTCGGTGGCCCACCAAAACGGCCCGAACACCTAGGAAATAATAGAATTTAGCTTTGTACACCGGCACCCTTGTTACGGCAGTTAGTGTTTGTCAATATGATCTTCGAATGTCTAATAATCTACAGAAGACACTTGCTGGCCTTTTGACTTGATCTTTGCCTTTGAACCCTGACAGCGTCTGACAGCGAGTGATAGCAGCGAGCTTTGAGTCAATGAAAGGAATGCAGCGAAGACCAGCGTCCAAACTACATCCTTATTTCACAAACCTTGATTTATGAATCACTTTCCGCTTGGGTGTGGTGTGGCCTAAGATTTTATCGTCCACTCGTCATTGGAGCGGCTTGCAGAACCGGGATCAATGACAGTTAGTGACATTATCTTGGGAGTGGCCATGACGGAAGAAAAACGCTACCCGGAAGTTCCACATACGCTGCGTAAGAGGGGCAAACCCAATCGGGGGTTTTGTTCAACAAGGGACCCCTAAATCCTTGAGCCGGCCTGGCGAGCAGTCTCTGTGGAGATAACGGGAGGGAACGACAATCAGAATTATGCTTCCGTGGACCTTGAAGACGACTAAGCCATGCCCCCTCCCCACCCCAAAGTACCCGTCCAAACCGTCGCCCGGCTGCTAAAGTCTTCCTAAAGGCTAAAAGTCACTACACGGCTGGATCGATGAACCCTGTAAATCATTCAACTCCACTTGCTAGGAGTGCCCAGCATCCACTGCGCCCACTAACCACTGGCGGTGAACTTACTTTACCGCTAATCTCCGCCCAGTAGTATCCGCACAGTATCCGTATGATACTGGCCGCGGCAGCCAATAGAACTTGTTTTACATACAGATGGTTCATTCCCTCAATTCCCCTTTCTCGTACCCTCCCCATTGTCAGTTCTTTTCCCTTTTTTGCTTTTTTCTTTTTTCTTTTTCCCTTGGACTAACAATCTGCAACGTTATTTACGTTCTGAGTGAGCCAGTTTTAGTTCCTTTGTGGGTGGAGGTCGAGAATTCTAGTCCCGCATGCCTGTTCTCTGCCCTCCCACTCCCACTCGTCGCTGCGTTCTTCTCCACAACCAACATCCCATCTTCAATTTCTTTAAGAGTGTTTCCTTTCAGTTCACCGTGTTTTTTTTTTTTTTTTTCCTAATTTCTATGTTTTATATTTATTGTACTTTCTATTCTTATGCGATCTTTACTTTTCCCATCTCGACTCCATTTGTACTCTTTATCTTGACGTTCGCTCCCTCCTCTCTACCTTGTGCCAAGAATATTTTCCAGCACCGATGCCCTCGTTTCGCCTCTAAACCACTTCCTTTTTTTCCCTACTTGCGCCCTCTGGAACCACTCAGCTTTTGTGCTCCCAGTAAACATGCCTCGCACGCGCAACTTCCCGTGTGATTGGCATAGCTGTAAAAAGGTATGATAAAACATAAGTGTCACATTCCTTACTTGCAATGTCCGGAATTAGCTGATTGACCTGGATGTCATTGTTCGATTTTGTTCCAGGCTTTCAACCGAAAGTCGGATTTATGTAGGCACTATCGAATACATACGAACGAACGACCATATAAGTGCAGTTTTCCAGATTGTACAAAAAGCTTCATCCAACGCTCTGCCCTGACTGTCCATTCCCGCACCCATACTGGAGAGAAGCCCCATGTATGCGGCCATGAGAGCTGCAGTAAAGCATTTTCTGATGTATGTTAACATTCAGGGCGTTGCGAGCTACCTACCATTTGCACCATGACCTAGATGCTGCGGAGCATTTCACGCAACCCTAATCTTTGTGTGGCATTGAATTGCGTCGTTTCCGTTTTGGCCGAGAATGGAGTTAACTTCGGTTCTAGTCCTCAAGCCTAGCTCGTCATCGACGAATACATACTGGCAAGCGACCATATAAGTGCTTGGAGTCTGAGTGTGGGCGAAGGTAAACTTTCCCCTCCCTTCGTCAACCTTTGAATGGGACGAAACTAATCGCATTATGTAGCTTCTGCCGAAAAACCACATTAACCAAACATCAAAATCGATCACATCAGCCTGAGATCCATCCGCCACCTGTTTGCACCACGCGAGAACCATTATATTCGCAGCTGCCGCCTAACTTATTGCCTCCAGCAAGCAGCCACCCAGATACACAGCAAACATATCCGCCTCCTCAAATGATTCCGCATACCTTCTATCCCCCTCCTACACAACCTCCCTCTGTTCATTCCATATCCGTTCCTGGAGAAGAACCCGTCATCGGAGCTGAAATTAGTTATACTGGTTCCGGGCTGGTATTCAACCCCCAAGCTCAACGCTACGAAGTTCCCCCCACACCAGTAGAATCGGTCATAAGATTCTCCCCAGCTACTCCAGTGGTTCCAGAGTACGAGCCTCGGCCTCCGATAATTTACCACCAGGAAATCCCCATGGAGAATAAGCCGATGGTTTCGCGCATTTTTAACCCGTATCAAGATCCAAGATCTTGGGATTTCCTAGGCCTGGAAGGCTAAACATGATTATCCGAAATGACATTCCATATTTGACGGCTACCTGAAGACGAAGATACCCAAACGATGCAAATATTCGACCCCCTCTGCCCTACTGCCGCATTTTGGACATATTCCAGCCCCTAATTTTCAATGGCCCGCCATTTAAATTTCGTCTAGGAGGAACTCGGCTTGCTACGAATCCGGTTTATATCCTCTCTATGGGCTTGAGGGGACTGAAGATCCTTCCCAAGCTCCCACGCCACCTTATTCTAATGCCAATCGAATGAAGATTTATGATATAGGCAACTATATATACGGCAACAAGGTGAAACACACCACCCCATCCCTTCCTCGGACGTTTTCCTTTTCGGCAACTGGAGTTCTCTCTGTCTTTTCTAAGCTGGTTTCTTTCTTCGTTTTCTTTCTACTTTGTTCTTTTCTTTTTCTTTGTAGCAAAATTATCTCTTCTATTTTTGTGTTGGGGCGCCATCTTTTTTAATATTGATATCCCTTTTCACTTTCGCTTCTTCCTTTCTGGTTTTTTACCTCTCACTTTTAGTTTCTTTTCTTTTCTATTATTTTCTTTCCCCTTTTTCTTGTTGTGGTTTCTCGTATACCAGCTATTTCCATCTTCATCTAAGTGAAAGCTTGAACGAGAATTTATGTTATCTTACATTTGTTATTTCAAAAGATGGGGGTTAACGGAAGCAAATAGTAAATGGTATACCTCGATTCGAGAATAATTGGCCGAATGAGGTTGTACCCACGCACTCGATGAATAGGATCTGCGCGAGAAAACAAGTTGCATAATTTAGTTTCTACAGCCTTTACTCTTCTGGTTTTCTTCTCTTTCACTCCTGTTCTTAAGCTTTTGCCATTGTTTTTTTAACCCACCTTTTTTCCTCTTTTTTTCTTTTTTTCCTTTCTTGTTCTTCTGTTCTTCATTTTCATTTATTTTTTTCCGTCGCCTTTTCAATGTTGTAATTGTACCTGGATATCCACCAGCCTAGCTAGATGTGTAAACATTTCTTTTGCACTCCTGAACTGTCAAACATGGCAATACTCGCTTTTCGTACCTTGCCTTAAAGTGGTACTAACCATGTTCCTCGAGAGGGGTTGTAAATGTACATGCACATAGATATGCATATTTATTAGGGAGCGTGAATACTAGCCCATGTTCCCTCTGCCCACAGTAACAGTGCTCCCAGATCTGTCGTGCAACAATACTCCCTTCTACAAACAATGTTCCCAACATGTTCATATTCATTATTACGAGACCGACAACTATTGGCGCCGGACGCCGGATAGACCCAAGAAAGAGCACTTAGCTAAACACCCATACATGTGAACAGAAATAATACTAGCAAAGAAAAGGAAAGCCTGAGTGCGAAAAATAAACAAATATAAATACTAACTATTGAATTTCCCGCTCCCCTTGGAATTGAGATTTTATAGATGAGCACACACCACCACCCCAATCCGTAGGAGACAGCCCTACGAATGATTATTCCCCACGCACGTGATCAAAATTAACTCTCAGCTTCTGGGTCAGATTAGGTTAGTTCTTTTATAGATCCAGGGAACCAACAACTTATTTACCTATACCTATATATTTAGCCTGGGCATACTCCGTATAGTACAAAACGATCTATCGCGACAAGTTTCGGCAAGTATCTAGTTAGGTCTCGCGAATTTTGGTGAGGAGACGCACCAAAAAAAAGAAAAAAAAGTAAGTTAGCTCCTGGCTTCTTCGGAAAAGGTCTACCTAGTTCAACCAAACAGACGCGCCAATTCATCTATGGGTCCTGTGAGAGAAAAAGGGGGGAATTTCCGGTGCTAGCAACCAGGAACGGGCCGAAAACGGCGTGGGGGTGAAATGTTTGTTCGGTGGAGCCGGCCGGGTGCATGGCCACATGGGCATTTCCCGGCTCCCGGGCGCCGTCGGCCGGCCACGGCAGCCAGAGAGACCGCAACCGCTAGCGAAAGTTTAATCCTGAGTAGTTTGGAGGCGTTCTTCAAGAGCTTTTGGAGGGTGAAACTTGGGGAGCGCATGCATAGCACAGTACAGAGACATACCGTTCGGGAAAACTTCGGCAGCAGCAGCAGCAGCAGAAGAAGAAGAAGATCCAAACAATAGGAAATTTAAGAATTACACATCAAACTGCACAGGAATTGATTAGATAGCAAATATTTACTCATAATAGCTTGACCAATGGCCCAATTTTATATTTATAATTATTTTTACTTTTGTGTCTTGCTTGAGAGCTTGTTTGCTTGAAGCAGCTTGATACCATGGATTCCGTAGCTAAATCGAGTGAGAAAATTCGTTAAAGCAGTCACACATCATACATACAGCTACTATGACATCAAATCTATGAAGGCCATCTCACACTCAATCGACATATAATCCCGTGCATTATTGGGGGGAAAATCGATCCCTGGGAGGCATTATCTTGTTTTCCTAACTTGGAATTTTGATATACACGCTGACAAATCCCAGCCACGGAATATTTCCGGTGTCTTGGCATAATCAGATAAGATTGATTAAACGGATCTGATAACCTGCCATGAAACTCTCCCACTCTGGAAAAGCCGTGCAATACCAGTAACGTCCGTATACATATGGAAATAATTTAAAAGTGTACGGAGGATAGAGAATATCGCGGCGCTGCCGGAATACCGCCTTTGGAAAGATGCAGGCTCTGCTTCGTCGCGGGGCTGCGATTCTCACGCCAAGGACGAGCAGCCCAGCAACAGAGAGCGAAACGACATGTACCACCGCATCGGAACATAGTCTCTTTACCAAGGTCAACCCAGAAGTTGATGGGGAAGACTGCGACCGCGACTGTGCTAGCTGCACAATCCGATACCCAGCCAAATTTGACATTGACACTCAAGATAAATTATACGGGCATGTCAAAGGGTGGGCCACCCATTTGCTCATTGCGACAGGCAAGACGGACTGGGTGAGGGATGTGACTGACGAGGAGGGCAGTGTCATGGAAGCTATTGAGAAGGATGGCTTGGAACCTAGCAATGGGGTACGTGATGCTTTCCTTTTGGTTGTTGCGCAATGAGAGTCGAGATTTTCTTTTGTTTCTTTTGTTTCTTTTGTCAAAAAATTTGCCGAGTTGGTTATGCTAACAGTGTTTGTGGACAATATAGCCCATGAAGCTGTCTGCTTCGAACATGCCCGTCCCGGATGAATATCACCATCATGAGATTGGGAAACAACCCACCACCGCACTCATCCTCCCAGCTTTCACATTTGTCGATCACGTCACCCCCGCCCTCGCTTCAGACCTGATCACTTATTTCGTCAGCCATTCTCTCACCACTACTTCCCCCCTAAAGAACACCTCACGTCTCGGCGAATTGCCAACTACAAAGACACATACCCCAGAGCCAGAGTCCGACAATTCAATTCCTGCAACACCTCTTTCATTCCAGGCGGTTCCCAACTCCTTCGTCGGCTACACAGCCCTAACCCCTCTCCGCGCCCGCCCCTGTGAGCACTCTGCCGTGATTCTCCTCTGTTCGCAGCGGACCCGCGACGCTCGTTGCGGCCAATCTGCCCCCTTGCTCCGGCGAGAGTTTGAAAGACACCTACGGCCTCTTGGGTTGTATAGGGATCTTAACGACGAACGCCCTGGTGGCGTAGGCATATATTTTATAAGCCATGTTGGCGGCCACAAGTATTCCGCAAATGTGATTGTGTACCGGCGGAGAAATATCGACTCAGCGGACGCTTCTACGGAGGCGGGCAGAGCAGCGCTTGATGAAGAAGGGGCAGCGCAGGGGATCTGGCTTGCGAGGGTTAGGCCGGAAGATTGCGAGGGGATTGTGAAGTTTACGGTGTTGAAGGGGAAGGTTATCAAGCCAGAGAGTCAGTTAAGGGGTGGGTTTGATCGGGAGAGGGGCCTGGTGAGCTGGTGATTTCCTGGCAAAGTGAGGATTGGTTTGTTAGTTTTTCTTTATTTTTCTATTTTATTTTTGTTAATATTTCGGGCTATTCTATCTACTTTACATGGTGCAATCTATTTGCGAGACTTTCGGGTATTTTATTCTAGTATTATGGTCTTTGGGCATTCGAAAGTGGAGGCAAATATATCTAGGGGCTAATAACATTGATCATATTCCCATATAAATCGACAAAGGCCCGCAATATGCCCTTAGGCCCCATTCTTGAGCCTGATTCTTGGACTCACTAGTGCGGTTGGGATGGATGACGAGATCAACGCGTTCAATGCTTGATAACCATTCATGCCAAACCCCGTCTCTTCCTCTTCCCATTCGTCACGCAAATTGCTTTAGATACACGGTTTTAGATACAAATGAAAGAAGTCAATACCAAACCCGACCATGCCAGCAAGGAGCCCGCTCAACCTCGCCATCCTCGATGACTACCAAAACATCACTACCGCGAAATTTACGCATCTGAAACCCCATCTCACATCCATAGCCTCGTTCCCAGAAACCCTGAATCCAAGCCACAATGATGCCGACAAAGCAGCTCTGATCAACCGGCTACAATCGTATCACATAATCTCCACTATGCGCGAACGCACTCCGTTCCCCGCAGATGTCGTCTCCACTCTCCGCAACCGCAAATACATCCTTACAACCGGCCACCGCAACCGCGCCATAGACCTGCAAGCATGTGCGGAGAGGGATATTCTGATTACGGGGACTACAGGTCTCGAAGCCGGTTCGCGAAAGCTAGACTCTCTACCACATACCGGCTCGACGACGGAACATACCTGGACATTGATCGTGGGCTTGGCGCGGAATATCGCGCGGGATGATGCGGTGGTGAAACACGGCAGATGGCAGGGGGTTGGCGACGGGGTTGGCGGGGAAGACGCTCGGGACGGCGACTGCAAAGATCGGAGCATTGGCGTTCGGCATGCGGGTCGAAGAGGACGAACCATCCAAGCCAAGCCAAGCCCTCCAACACCCCCCCTCGGACTCACTCTATCAATATGGCAGGTGGGCTCAGATGCCACTTGTACCTCCATTGATATTATTGGTGGTCTGGGATTTCTGGATGACATTGCGTGGTCGAGTAATCTCACGCAGCACATGGCGGATGAAAAGGCTGCGGCATTGGGGTTACCGGCTGGCACCTTTGAGGTTGTCCCGAGTAAGTTGGCGTTGATTAGGGAAGCAGATGTTCTGAGTGTGCATTACGTACTATCAGAAAGCAGTCTAGGGATTGTCGGGGAGGAGGAGTTGGATGTTATGAAGCCCACGGCGCTCTTGGTAAATACGTCGCGCGGTCCGTTGATTGGGGAGAAAACGTTGCTGAAGGCGTTGAAAGAGGGGAATATAAGGGGTGCTGCACTAGACGTTTTCGATGTGGAACCCTTGCCTGCTGGTAGCCCGTGGAGAACAACGAGATGGGGGGTGGAGGGACGTAGCGAGGTTTTGCTACTGGGGTACGTCGAAGAAGGGATTATGCATCGATGGTATGAGGAACAAGCGGAGAATTTAGACAGGTGGTTAAATGGCAAGGAGGTGGAAAATAAATTAATATGATCCATTTTGCTGACTTGAAAGAGCAGCACTTATATGTATGGGCACTTGTGTGTTTATGTACGGACATGCGGGCGAAGTTCCTCAGTATCTATTCAATATCCACCCCAAAGTTAGAGTGCCTGGCTGATTGACTGGTTATTGCAATTGGTCATCTTAATATTCATAGCAATATGACGCCTGTGGGATAGCTGATCTTGCCCGGTGCCCCGGAAGAAAGGGGCTAGGAGCCGGAAATGGGCCGCTTTCGGTTCAAGTATCAACTCCCAATCGACATGGGCTGATTATAATTATTCACGCGAAACCCAACGCCTCAAAGGGAAGAAGAAAATATCAAACACTAACATCCCACGCAGAACCCCAGGGCATACAGGAAGAAAGGGAAGAAACCTAGGCAAACAAAGAACACATGCTGTTTGCGAATTGGATGAAAAGCAAAAAGAAAAAAATTACACATCGTTATCCCGTTCATCCCATTTATCGTTAGAACAGAAGACATAAGAAAAATCGAAAGGAAATTATTATATATTATATGCTCATACAATAGGAGGAAGGGGGATGTGAGGGAGAAAGCAATTGGCCCATGTTCGCTGCAGTCCAGGCCTCCTCAGCCTTTCAGTGACACTCAAACTAGCAGGAGTCACTCAAGACATCTGCGATCGCGTGCGGTGAATGACATTCCCTGCCGAACTAGCGGCAGAAAGGTTCGATGCCAAAGCTGGCAAAGAATACGCAGATGGCGTTCGACTGCCCCGAGCACGTAAGCTTTGTCTGTCACCGGACCTATCAAGGATGAAAGATCCACTCTTGGGAGTGCTGGAGGGGTGAAAGCGGCTGCGCTGACTACTAGTGCCTGATCGATTGCTGGACGCGAACGACGCACTAGAACTGGCGGGAGTGTTGGCGGTGATGTGAACGCCGCTCGAAGAACCACCAAATGGCTCCATACCACCGTCCGTGGAACTTTCAGATTGAACTTCTGCAATGATCTCCGGATCGAGTTCTGACATCCCCCTTAGAAGCTCAGCAAACATACCCAACAATGATCTGAATTCCTGCTCAGTCAATGGCGCGTCGGCGAATCTGCCGCGCTCGTAGATGCGAACAAATGACCGGCCAAGGTCTACGGGGTTGATGAGATTAAGACATGTTAGATGGTTTATGTAGTCACGTAGGGACATGGTACGAGGCCTTCGGAGGATTTCGACAATCCGTTCATCTGGAATTGGCTGATTTTCGCTAGTCTGATCTGCGTCTCGGTTGTTGAAGACTGGAAAACAAGGAACCACGGGAGCAAGGGATACCGCCTTTGCCTCTATGAGGTGCGGAAGTTCCTTAATCACCGGCTCGAATTCTTGGTGGGGCATATCGGAGCAACCAGGGGCAGTCCAGCCAGGGTGCGAGATATCACCCCATGGAGGTGTTCTTGTGGCAGGGATGGTCAAGCTAGGATCCAACTTGCTATTGTCCTCCCCAGTCCTGTCTCTCGGCCGTGATTGCTGTGCAATAATGGCACTCCTCGACAGACCCTCCACAACGAGTCTTCGTACACTCTTTGGAACATCAGGCTTCTCCACTGGAATCCATGGTTTGGGAATACCCGCAAGAACACTGCGGTCCGTAAAGATGCGGCTGGCATAGATGAATATAGCCAAAAGCAGCGTTATGATATAAACCCCGCTGACAATGAAAACATTACCCAGGCGGTGGGTCTTGGAGGACTGGTAGATGGTATCAGCAGGGGTTAGGAGAGTTAAGACCAAAAGAATGATGGCGAGAACAGTAAAAAGCGTTGTGTAGAAGACGTGGAATAACCGCGTCTTCTTCGGCATGGCGTGTACGTCCTCACAGCAACATAATACATGGGCATGAGGAGAGAAGGTTGAGCAGCGTCCCTGAGCGTAGAGACGCAGCATCAAGTTGGTGATACGATTTCACGTGACACACTCGGTCAGGAATGTAGGACGTCTCAGTTGTTGCATGTTGGCTCTATCTAGTGGGTAATATATACAGTGTGCGGGGCGCTAGTCCGTACTAGGAAGCCTAGGGCTCCAACAAGGAACAGCAGGTTTAAGCGGGGTCACGTGTATTGCTATCCAAGATTGAGCTGAAGATGTTTGAGTTGCGACTGTGCGAGTAGATGTAGAGAGACCTTGAGATGATATCAGCGTTAAGGTCAAATAGTGTGAGGATACCTTACAATGTGCCTTCATGAAGTAGGCACGACACTGCTGCATTTCTATCACCCGTTCTTTACACCAGTTGCTTTGAACTCCCCCCCCGTGAGGCGCTTTAAACGAGACCTTCTTGTTCTGATAAAGAGTCATTGAACAAAACCAAAATGTGATTCATTATAACTGTAAATACGCCCTTTATCATAGTGCAGTGCAGTGCAATAGAGTGGGCGCTTGCCGGGACCCCTGAAATTGCAACAAACAAGAACAGACATTCTAGGATCATTCAGCTCTGAATATCACAAGGAAGATTGTGAGGTTTTCAATTCTGAACAGCAACTTCGTCCTCTAGATCGTTAGCGACGACCTCACCCCTGGCCCGGCGAATAACCCTCTCAATGCCGTCCAACCCTCGTTTCAGTACGTCCATGTTCGGCCCGTAACTCAGCCTGACAAAATGGTGGCAGGGACTGTCGAACAAATCCCGCCTCTTCGCTGGATTCAGGTTATAAAATATCCCAGGGACAACAGTCACCTTCTGCGTCAGCAAAGCGTTGAAAAAGTTCAGACGGTCTGAGATATTCGCAGACGCCGGGAGAGGGGGCTCAAGTGCAGTAAGGTCCAGCCAGATATAGAACGTTGCATCAGGCACATCTGTAATCTGGAAACCAATTTGCCTCAACTGACCAATCACATAATCTCGCTTCGCGCGGAAATGGACTTGAAGCGCTTTCATCTCCATGCGGACGAGAGAGGGTTCCAGCATGGGGATTGCTGCCTCTTGAAACGGGATGTTGGCACCCACCCCCGTCCAAGTAGGAGCCAGCGGAGGCAAGGGCATCGATGACCCAAGGTCCAAGCGATTTGCCAGCCGGGGAGGCGGAAGCATTTTGTTAGATCATCGATGATGAGAACGTCTGATTCAGTTTTGGTTAGCTCAAACAAGAACCTGATTTTAAACGGGTGGTGGTAAATGATTTCTAATAAAACTTGCCGTCTGTGTCGACATCTTCCACGTTCATCGCTCCACTAGTATTCGAGCCATCACAGCCGGTGCTGTAATTATTTCCAGCGTATAACTCGTCCAGGATGAGCGTTGCTCTGCCACGACAGATATCCTGTATTTTGGCCAGCTCCGGGTTGTTGATGACATGACCCGTTGGGTTCCTGGGGTTCGATGTCAACAGGACCAAGGTCCCCCGAGCAATTTCTTCTGTAACCTTATCCGTGTGGATGTGATATCCGTCCGCAGCGGACAGGGGCATTGAAACTACCGCGAACTACTATTCACACGCTCTACCCTACCCATCAACATATATATATAAATATAATTTGATGGCCGGGATTTTTACATTCTTAAACAACGACAACATCTCCTAATACGCGGAATAGTCTGGGATTGGGAACGACAGATACGCGTTGCCCAATATCGCCGCAATATGAATCAGCCCCGCTCTTCCACCAGGTACAATGCACACATTTTCCCAGGTATAGCCTTGCTTCCCCTGCCGATAATGTTCATTGTATAGTCTCGCCACCGCATCACGGAGCGGCTTTATACCTGCAGTAGGGCCGTATTCGCGGGACGCGGAGCTTATAGGGATCGAAGTGGGGCGGGGAAAGCTGCCTGCGATATCATCATCGGCTTCAGGGGCGCCCTGTCCGAGATTTGACAACCCCAACTTGTACTGTTTTTAGCGCTACACAGTAACTACCTGCTCCATGGAAAACCACCCAAGTCCACAGTAGTGGTGAGGTCCGGTACGGAAGTAAAACCAAGCGCAAATAAAACCAAGAAAAATATAATAGAAAGAAGATGAGTCAAATATGAAGTATATGTGAAGCAAGATAGTTAAAATATATAGCTCAAGCGGAATTACAATAGATGCCTGCGCGAGCGTAGCAGGCGAATGAGAAAAATCTTTGACGCTCTAGTTTGGTCGTGATGTGGAAAACAGGCACAGGTGAATCTCCACATCTACATAGGGTAATTTACGTTCAATCATACGGGTCATTGGTTGTTGATAATAATAATAATAGTAATAAAAAAGAGGAATTCAAACCACAAACCGCTTCCATCGTCTCTTGCAAAGGATGGCCGAAGCTTAAAGTCGACCGATTGTTCCGGGTAAAGCAAAAAGTTGTTTGGGCGGGGAAGCAGCGGCGCATTGGCGACTAGCATGGGCATCCTTAGGAGTAAAATGCTAACCACGTATTTCAATTTTTGCTAGCCTGTTCGTTCCTTTCCGCGCAAGTGTTCCGGCCGATAATCAAAAGAAAAATGAAACGAGAAGTGTCAAGCGGATTTAAGAAAAACTCCTCCGAGTTTGGCCGTTGTAGATCGATGGATGTCTGACAGCCGTGTAGGACGTTGTGCCCTTGGAGAGAGGGGAGGTCGGAGAGGGGGAATCAAGTAATGAAAAACGACAACCAAGCAAACTATGCTTCTTAAGCCAATCCTAGTGAATATAAATTTGGAAGGAAACGTGTCATCGACGCCAAAAACTACCATGGGATGCGTAGATCGACAAAACGAAAATAAAAGGGCAACAAAAAGCAGAAGCGCAGTAAAGCCAACAGGTAAACGGATCTAAAGAGAAGCAAATCGTCCCCAGTTATTGTACAATAGCTGAGTCCATGGAGTGGTAGACTAATCTCAGTTTTCGACGGGTTGACAAAAGAGTTGAATTTCTCCAACCTGACCATTGGCCAACATGTTTTGGTGCTGGTCGCGCCATTCCATAAAAGCAAGTTGAACGGCTTCATCGCTATCTATCGTGACAAAGTCACCATCCTCATCCCTATACCGCAGTCTCACGGATTTATTCCCAATGGACCGATCGGTGAATCGGGCGAGCTTTGCATCCACACGATCTGTTAGGGACCGGAAAAGAATGTTACTTGCGATCACCAAAGTGACGTAATTGTCATCGAAGTTAACTTTGGCTTTTAGTTGGCTGGGCATATAAAGTTCCTGTTCAGTCTCCTGATTTACAGGAGAGGAAAGAGTGGGTTGCATTGGGTTCGATATGGGCGCTGGCTGCGAGCGGGGTTCAATCCGACCAGAAAGCTGGGGATCGGGAAAAGGGTTCGGTGGGAGTCCATGGCGTTGCTGAATGCCCGGTGACTGGGTGGCAGTCCGAATTGGGAGAGTGCTATTTATTGGGGAATTGTTTTGGCTGCGATTGACTGGTGCTCTCATACTCGCCATGTGCGCAGGGATAGGAGGAACCGGCACGTTATCAACCGTCTGCATAGAATGTCCATTAACATGACGGCGGAAGTCTGGTATATTGGCGTTGTGGTGGATGTCAGGACTGCTTGCAGACCGCATTCGGGCCTGCGACATCCCACTAGATTGGCCATGGTGGGACGAAGAGAGGGGAGGGAGCGAGGGGCGCTGGGAGCCCCGTTGATTACTGTTGTTGAAGTATGGATTCGACGTAGCCCCGTCTCTGGACGCGGCTCTTGGCATGGCAGGGGCCGTGTACCGATTGGAGTCGTCAATCCATGGAGTTGAGGGCGTGCCTTGGCGGGAGTACGCAAACATAGTTGACTGACTTGATCGCGAGGAAGCAGGGTCTGTGACTGGAGAAAAATACGAATTTCCATTCCGGTCCCCGGGGGATATTGCCCCGTTGGCAAACTGGGTGGACACCGAAAGAGGAGGTTCTGGCATCGGAAATCGTGGAGGTGGAGGCCGACTTGAGATGGGACCAGAGCTGCCACTTCCTCCTGTGGCAGATCGCGCTCGCAAGCTCGTACTTGAAGCATTCCGGGATACTGAAAATTCCGAAAAAGTATTACCCTCCCGGACGAGCTCCTCCTCTGCCTCGTACTCCTCCCGATAAGGGTTTTGAATTTTAGGCCCCATCTTGAGATATGTGAATTCTGTTTCAGATGTCCCCGTGTGTCTTGTCGCCCGTTCTTCAGTTTGAATAGCTCGTTGTGTGTCAATGTCCTTGTACCATTTGCGCATGGTATCCTCATTTTGGTACCGGATAACAAAGTTGTCAACAACGCCGGGATCACCCTTCCAGAATATTTGGATTTTGTATGATCCTAAAAGTTGGACTGCCTTAGCAAGTTTTACAACAAAATACGCAGAAAGTAAGTATAAGAGAGCGACGGACTAACCGGGCTTATGCAGGGACAGGATTTCCGTAACATTGGCCATGTATATCCTACCCTTTAATTGAAGTCGTGGCTTCCCTTTTGGAGCAGCACTTGGTTTGTCTTTGCTCATAAGCTTGGTCTTTTGTTTGTTGAGATTCGCATCTTTGCAGCAAAGCAGTATGCGTTCGAAGAGATAGATGTGATACTGATAAAATAGAACGTCACAAGTTAGCAATAATTCCTGCCACAAAGTATTCCCGATTTCCTTATTTTGGCTCGTCGGACTGTATGTCAATTGCTAATGTCCCAATGGAATGGAACAGGCTGAGAGAATAATTCTCGATAGAATAGAAATTCGGAATAAAGCAGAAGGGAAATTCAAGGAGAGAGCAGTTTCGAGTTGACCATTATTCCATAGTCAAATTATAATGCTCTCATTCTATGAGAAAGGCCTCCAGTTACGGGTCATATGAGGTTTGTGCGAGCGGGATTAAATTTTACTTAGGGGAAAGCTTGTCCTGCCTCTCCAACTTCGGTGAAGGAGAAAAGCGATCATCCAAGTTTAGCCTTGCGTTCTCACCGAATATCACTGATTGATCAAGTGCGGAGAAGATATGTAAACGTTGGCTCTGTCCACGATTATGGGTATCAGGGCTTTCTGGTTTGCGTGGACGCTGACAGCGGGAGGGTGGGGTGCATGGAAGATGAGGTGTATCGCAAAGAATGCTACCTGACGGACAAGAGGAAATGTGTTCCATAGAAGTGTTGGGCTGCAAGGTGAGTGGGCCTTGTCTATTGGAACTTGGAGACAGATGAGGCGGGGAACGTTTGCTAGGAGTAGGGAGGCTGAGCCATTTTAATGATGCAGAATGAAACTTTGATCTCCATGTGAGAGCCGTCGACTCAGGCCAATGAGGGGATAGATCCTGGGGAGGGGCTCCAAAGGGTAGATATATTCCAGAGAGCTTTTCGTGAAAAGCTTGATCAGGGGCCAAAGGAAGGGTATACAATAGACGTAGGCGAACTCTCAGTGGGCCTCTATGGAAAGAAAGCCGGCGTTGTGAAGCGGACCGGAGTCGTGCATTATAAGCTGTAAGAGATGTACGAACCTCTCTTTCTGCATCTCTGCCCACATCGGCCTTCAACACCGTGAAAGTACCAAATCGTAGTAGTTCTCCAAATATCTCAACATTGAGCGCTTTCCAGTCATCAACTCGGGAGGCGAGATCTTCAACGGCATTGGCAAGGTGTTCTTTATCAACTGCATGATTAGCTTGATCTAAAACTGTCTGAACTATGTCGATAGCAGTGGCAACGTCGGCAATAAGGTCTTCGCGATCGGTTTGTTTTTTAAGTTCCTATATAGATAGAATTTAAGCGAAATGTCGCAAAAATTGGGGGTTTTAAAAGAAGCCATTAAATCCTACCATGAGCATTAGGGGATATTTAGTCAGGCGTTGAAATGGTTTGACAAAAAAACCGTTGAGAGTAGATGGCTGTGCCACCATTTGTTGGAGGTCAACTGAGCGTGGCGCCGCCTTGATTTTGTCCCATTCCTTTTGGCAGACAGCATCACATCGGAGTTGGTTGGCAATAAAAGGCTCATATTGGCGAAACCCTTCCTGGTGTTGGATGAATAGTTCACCCCAGTTTTGCATATCTTCAGGAAGGGCGTTGTGTTGCTCCATTCTAATAAGAAATCGTTGCGCAAAGTCAAGGAGGTTATTGAGATTTAGAAAGATCTGGTGGCTTGAGTCGCCATTTAAGGCACCTGTTTCTTCCAATTCCTTTTTCAGCGTCTGCAAATTTTGAAGGTGGTGGACGTAGTCTCTTTCGGTTTCCAACAACTCTTTCAAAATATGCTCCTTGCGGGTCAGCTTGACCTTTTCCCCTTGGCGTGGTACGGCGCTCGCGGTAGAAGTTTGATAAAGTTGGCCCCGCATTTCGAGGATATCCAGAACACGACTAACCATTTTGATGACCTTTGAAAATCTAGTTAGCATTACACTTCAAGGAGGAGCAACTATTGCTGCGCTGAGACGAGGGGTATTCACCTTCACAAAGCCCGTGGTGTTTTCCCCATAAAGATCGGTGATAAGGAAACAATCCTGCTGCGGAAACTCTAAATCCTGTAGGCAAGCCTGTAGAAACTTGAAAGCGGCTGCCTTCGGTCGCCTCGCCTCAGGTACTTTATCAGTGTCGATGGTAAGGGGTTCTGCAGGGTTAGAGGCATTGAAGATAGTCATCAGCGGGTACCCTTGCCTCAGACATCTCCATACAGATGCAACAGGATCTATCGCATCCTCAGCTTTGTCCATCTTTTCCATTTCTGCGAGATGGGTCTCGAAACCAGGCACTTCAGTGAGTCTCTTTTTGAGGCTTGCACAGCTCTGGAATAGTGATTCGCCCCCTCTTCGATTGATGATATTATCCTCCGCCATAACGGGGCCTCCATTAACCGCAGCGGTGTCCATATTGTCCGACGATGGAAATGTTTGGCGCGGGTTCTTTTATATTAAATCAAGTTCAGTAGTACTGACGTGGCCAGTCTGCCTGGTCCTTTTCAGGAACCGAGACCATGGGTCGTCGACAACTTTGCTGCGTTCAAAGAAAAGATCAAAGAAGTTCAAGAGGAAATTAGGACGATAGGAAAGACCCGAGTTTCGGGCGGTGAACACTGGCAATCTCAGTTGCGATGCGGGTTGGCAGATATAGCAACCTTTCCGAAGAGAAGAGATAATAACTAAAAGGAACGTCCGGGAGCGTAGTAATACGGGTACAGATAAGGACAATCTAAAGTGATTGCTTTCGGAGAAAGCTGTCAGTGTCAGAGTTTTGGCTTTCGGTCGAACGCATTGCTGTAATATTAGGGGTAGGAGATATGAATACGGAAAGATGAAGGGGGGCTGGGCAAACGAGAACCCACCTCGAAATCCCACACGAAAACGAGATGTCTGATCTGGTAGAGTGGAAGAACAACAACTTATCGAAAGAAATGAAAAGATGAATGTATGAACGGTGGGCAAACGCAGCGGCACGGGCGCCAGAGATAGATAGGCTGGAGGGTGGTTGGATTGTTGTAGCGTAGCGATGTTTCAGGAGTTACGCTTTGGAGATCATCGTCGGCTCTAGCAGGCGCTCGGCGCGCTAGTCTGTGTTGGGAATGGCGGCTGGGCGTCCAGGTGGATGGTGACTCAGCAAATGACGCCCCTGTTCGCGCGCCTAATCCTTCTTCGTTTAGCTCCAACGTCACATCACGTGGTAACTCTCGGAGCATCGTTCCTCCGCTGCCAAGCCTCAATCTCGCCACATAAGCTAGATCTCGCTGGGCACATAATCCGTATACAACAATATAGATTTCCATGTTCCAACACGCCCTTTTTTTGAGGCAACCTCAGTTCGTTGCTCCTACTCTAGGCTACTAGGACAAAAGAGCTCAATCGCCTCTTCACCATATTGGTAGAGAAGAGGACGAACCATCCAAGCCAAGCCAAGCCCCGCAACACACCTACATCGTAGCCTAGGTATTGCATGTGGGTCACGTGTGATAGGGCTTGTGTGGCCGGGGATGTTGCAGGGCTTGGCTTGGCTTGGATTGGATGGTTCGTCCTCTTACCAATATGGTGAAGAGGTAATTGAGCTCTTTTGCCCCTGTAGCCTAGATATACATAGTATATACAATCCGTAGATTCTTTGTAGATAGTGGAATTTCAACTATCCTACCTAGGTACCTAGGTACAGCCTAGGCTTCCTAGTACGGACTAGCGCCCCGCACCCTGTATATATTACCCACTAGAGATAGGCCAACATGCAACAACTCAGGTTATGGGCTGGATTGCTGGTTTTTTAAAACCTTCCGCTACTATCATTGTTCATTTACCTGAGGTATAAAATGTCCGCGAGCTCGCTGAACTGCAGAAGGGATCCTGACGTAAGGTAACTGTTCTGAAAGCCTTGATCGCGGGAAAAGAGTCCTGGCGAGAGGTCAAGGGAGCCTTGATCGCGGGGAAAAAGATCAATCAATTCAAGGGGGGGTAATAGTGCCTCCAAAAACACGAGATACTGCAGAGTCGGATACATCTGCAAGTAATATGAACGAGAACGAATGCCTATCCCCTAATTCTACACCACCAAGCACGAACCTATCCAGAATTCAGACGTCAAACTGGCCACGCGGGTCACCACCACTATCAACATACATAGTACAACCCGGGGAATGCCGCTACACCAGATTTCAAAGTACCAACCAAGCTATGATATACGGATAGATACGATAGATACAAGGATTTGGAGGATTTGAGCACGCTTTTATGGTATTTCATGTATCAGGCCTAATCCTTATAAGGAAACTAGGTGCTGCTTTTTGTAATTAATTATTATTGCGGATTTGAATGATTTGAGGCCTGCTGCGCGGTACCTAAGTCCGAGATGTTGGAGCCCTAGGCTTCCTAGTACGGACTAGCGCCCCGCACACTGTATATATTACCCACTAGATAGAGCCAACATGCAACAACTCAGACGTCCTACATCATGCGTATCCTCACGGGGAAAGAAATCAAAGAGAAAATACCGCAGTATCAATCTATTAGCACAACCGCGGATAAGTCTCAACACAAAATATACAATAAAC
>JAFEJD010001268.1:0-10842 GCA_018296065.1 Blastomyces percursus | reverse complement strand
ATTATTATTATTATATTATTATTGGGCGGTGCTGCCGATTTTCCTGTGGCAGCCGTGGCAGCAGCAAATTCGACCGAAGAAGAGCGAGCAGTTATTATTATCCCTTTGTCCAATGATTGAGTGGAAGGGTTCTCGAAGAAGAATATACCAAACTAGGGCTGGGCTGACTGATCCAGGGCGAACCGATATGTATCTGTCTCTGGAAAACAACTCGATAGTTTTGTTTTGCAAATCATATATGGGGCAGGACTTCTTTCTGCGGCGTATACTCATCCAGCATACCTCTACGCGTCGTCACTACTACTTTGACAGCCTGTGAATGAAACCCTCCATTTCAGGTAGATCAACTAAGGTAGTGCAGTGTGGAGTTGAAACGAAAGCGGGATGAGTCAGCGACTGCCAACCACGCAAGCGGCAAGTCCTAGCCGAATTAGGCAAGAAGAGTGGGCCCCGGTGAGGTCAGCGATGGGCCATGGACGGCCAGTGATTGGCTGGCGGAGTGGAGCCTCAATTTCCACCAGCAACAGATTAATTTAGAACAAGTCACGGCCAGATCCTTAATGCCACAGAATCTCATTTACCTGGGTACGGTAGAGAAGCAAAGGCGCATTACGGAGACCAACAAAAAGCGGCATTGTTGAAGACATCAGTGCGTGGCAGTAGCAGCTGTAAGCCCAGCCCCTTGGCAGCCCAGTCAGGGTTTGGCCGGTGACTCGGGGGTACATTGGCTGCCATATAAAACAGGCGTAAGGGGCAGGTCACTCACAGCCTCACAGGTGCCTGGGGCCCGCAGCCGCCCCGACTCTGGCCCCGACCAAGCCCGCTGCAGCCCCGTTTCCCTCATCCTCCCATCTCCCATCTCCCACCTCCCATCTCCCATCTCCCATCTCCCATCAACTATCACCCCCTTCAATCCTCTTCGTCTTGCTCTTGCACGCACGCCCTATCCACGCCTGCACCGTCCCATATTGCCGTCCTGGAATAACGCTCTCCGACTGTTAGTTACCTCTTGACGCCTACCTCCTAGGGATATTCCCACAATGACTGCAGCTGATCTCCTCGACGTCTAGTCCGTCCTCGTGCTGTAAACCTTGGGATATCCTCTCTCTGGCCCGGCTGCTGCATACTCACACTCGTTTTATATTTTTGACCCCCTCTGTTTCTTCATCTTCACCCAGTCGCTCGTTTGTTTTGTTTTGCGTTTGCCCCCAAATCTCATCATTTTGCCTTACCGCCGTTGATCGGTGCCGGCCCTGCACCCGCCAACCAACCATCCAAGCAAGGAACCAGTCGACATTAGTTGATGTGCTTCTAGGGAATTTGACGATTACCTTTAGCTCCTGAGACTGATACTGATACTGATACTGATCCTGCTCTCTTGCTCTTGTTCTTGCTCTTGGTCCTGGTCTTGCAATCTTCCTGGTGGCGTTTCAGTTCTCAAAAAACGGAAAAAAAAAAAAAAAAAAAAACCCATACTGATTCATATCCCTCACCATGGCTGCTCCGCAAATAGACCTTGGTAAGAAATCATTTCTATCTTCACTTCGTATTGAGATTGCTCTGCTTCCAGAAGTACTAATTTTCGTTGCTCCAGTATACGGTCGTTCTCTCAATACTCTATTTCGCCGATGTGTCGTCAATTGCCCGGCTCAACCTCCGCCTTGCCCTGAGTGCCCAGAGGGAGAAACCTGTTCCTTGATAAGCCAATCCTGTCAGGCTTGCCAGAAAACAGTCTGCATTAGCCTCGGGGAGGTGGGTGGTGTAGCTGCCCCGGACGAACCCGCCTCTTCGAATATCGGTGCCATCGCTGGTGGAGTTATTGGTGGTCTGGCTGTGATAGCTGTTCTTGTTCTCGCGTATTTTTACTTCCGGAAGAAGCGTGCGAACTGTGCTGCTACCCAACAGTGGGAGTCCGATTCATATGAGAAACAAGAATCATTGGCCGGCAGTCGTGTCACACGGCAATCCACCGTCGGCTCGATTGCATCGACTGTTCTCACCAGAGCATCGAATGTCATCCAGATCGCCTATATACCAGGTGTCACCAACCGCTCCCCACCAGACACCCCAGGTCTACTTGTCCCTCCAGTTCCTCCACTCCCCGCAGGCAATGGAAACACATACAATCAGGACCAGCACTTTTTCATGCCCGGCGATATCCGTGATTCTGTATGGTCTCAAATGACAGAGGATGACCGTAAGAGTATCAGTCCCAGTCTCGCTCGCAGCAGCGTGGCTACCACCATCTACCGCCATGATGCCATCGTCAGCCCCGTCCCTGCTCAGCAAGCCCTCCGCGCCAAAGCTGCAGTCGTCAGTGTTAAATCCGGCGGTATCACTCCCAGCGAAAGCCATCGTTCCTCAACTCCTGTCGTTCCCCCCATTACTGCTTCGCAAAGAGACAAGGCCAACGCCGTGGGTGCCAAAATGGACAAGAAGAATGACAAGGCCGCCACCGAGAGGAAGTTTGCCGGGTCTATCGTCGCCCGCTCCATGGTTGCACGGCCTGTTAATCTGACCAAATCCCCCCGGTCACCTCAGTCACCTAGATCGCCTCGGTCCAAAGCCAGCACCATTTCCGAAACCGATGAGTTGTCCAATCCTATGATCACCATCTCGCAAGCATCGTCCTTGAGAAATGAACCTGCTAGAATTGCTGAGTTACCCGGAGACCTGTCCACCGCAATTCCTAACCCCTCTAGGGTCGCGGAATTACCAGGTGACCATCCGAATAAACGTCAGTCTAACCAGTCTGTCGCTGTCACTGTCATTGAGGATTCACCGTCTATCAAACAAAGCCCCTTTGACGATTCCCACGCTTCGCCGGACAAGCCTAAGTCGCCCACCACTAAACCGGATGAGAGCGAAAAGTCTACCCCTGACGAAAACAATTATAGTCAGAGTTCCAACCAGTTGCGAGAACCATACAGGAAACCGGATTCTGAAAATTCACTCCAGAGAAGTATGAGTCCCTTCGACGACAAGAATGAGGTTATGCCTTGAGAAGTTGAAGGAGGAAAAAAACAAAAACTCATAATGTTTTTGTTGTTTTCTGTGAGGGATGGATACTCAAAAATATTTGCATGAATACTTCTTTTGTATGGACACACTGCTCCTTGCACCACCCTGCGTTCTGGACTTGATTCATTTCGAAAATCATTTCGATGAAGATTCTAGGACGACTTACGATTGATGGGGCGTAATGATCGCAGAAGCTTGGACTGGGAATATATGGCGCATTACGGGAAAAACTTTATGGTTTGGGTTTTTTGGATTACTTTTATTTTTGGTCTTGTACAAATGGCATTCTGTCTTTTATCCTCTTTCTCTTTTTTTTCCCCCTGAAGTTTCAACCTCCTTTGCGTTTGTTTGACATTCCATGCACCTTTTTTCCTTATTTGGTCAGTTTATCCCTTTTTATTACACCTTTTTTGCTTAACACACGCTTTGCCTATGCACAAGCACTTTTCATTGGCCTTCTGCAATGTACATTTTGTCGAGGATAAATCCTGTTTTCTGTCCTAATACTGGACTTCTATCTTCTTATTTTGAAGGATTACTTTCTGAGATATTTCTTCTGGCAACTGATAGCGGGAAGATCCCTCGCTCGTCACTGTTCAATTTATCGAACGGTCGATTTTTTTCTAACTACTCGATCTATTTTGGGTCCCGCTGTAACTAGGAGAGAAATATGATTTTTTTTGGACTATTCTTTGAACGTTCTTAGTCTCAACTATGCAACGCACGAATGTAAGATTGCATGTGCGAAATATCTGATGTCAAATCAACCACTTCGCCTCCTGGCCAGTATCGCTCAACGAAACAACTTGAATTACCCGCCCACCGCTCGGTGAGTTCCCCCTAAAAGCCGAAGAGTCTGACTTTCCCTGTTCTGCTGGATGAAAGTGAAACAAAACACGGGAGACCTCCACCGCCCGCCATCGCCTCGCCTCGCACACTTCGCTATCCGAGAAGCCTTTCCCCATCATTACCAAGATTGCTGCCTAAGTCCCCCAATTCCAAAGCTTGGCCAAGCCTCCAACCACATGATCTCGTGTCTCCTCCGCGTCACCCGCTAGACCCGCTTGCGGTATAATGGCGGCCAATCTGCACATTCTCGCGTCGCTTTCCCCGCGCGTGGCTGCCCGATTTGCAGGTTTTTTTCTGCTTTTGTCGGTTGCTTTGGTGATGGTGCTGTGGATAGCCTTTGCAGGATTGGGGGTTACTTTGTTGTGACTCATTGCGCGCTAACGGTGGTTGGGATTGGGATTTTGTGAGTTCAGATGTACATCCTGCGCAGGTTTAGAGAGGAAAGGCGGATTTGAATTGTCCCGTCTTGGTAACTTTGGAGGTGTCATTTGGCCGGGGAGGGAAATCGGACGGAATGGTGGGGGTATGAATACGAAGTTTTTGAAAGTTGGGGGAAAAAAGCATCACTTGAGAGGACAACGCAAAAAAGCAAAAAGTAAAACTTGCAAGACCCCCATGTAGATGAGGGGGATGACGGGGTATAAAGGAGACCTCAATTCCTCCGTTCTGTCCTGTGGATTCCCATTCTCATTCACCTCAGCATTTCAAACCAGAGCCTTACAGACTTTTCTTCCACACTCAGCTTACTTCTAATCCCAAAGCACGGTACCTAACCCCAGCTCCCAAATACATCATCATGTCTGGCGAGTGGACTCCTCCCCCCTTCGGCGCCCCATGCTGGGTGAATATCCCCGTCATCGACGTTGCCCGCGGTATGACGTTCCCTAACCAATTTTCAAACCTTGCAAAGGACAAGAGACACTGACACTACCACCACCCCAGCCAAATCATTCTATACCGCTGTCTTTAACTGGAACATCACCCCACTTCCCGCCAACCTCAATGAGAAGGACATCGCCATATTCAGTTTTCCCAGCGACCCCAAGTCAGGAACTCTGTGCGGCAGCTTTGAGCGCGTCGAACCCGGTGTGCATACCAAGGGCGACAATGCCTTCAAGATGTACTTTATGGTTGAGGATGATAAGAAGACAGCAGAGGTATGTTTTGTTTGCCTTGCTTTGTGCTCTCTGTAGCACATCTCCGCCATTTTCTTTCCTTGATGGCCATGCCATGACCCTGGCGAATACCTGTGCGCTTCCTGGAGACAAACGTCCTGACTAGCCTTTCAATCATAGGCAATCATCGCGAATGGCGGGGCTGTGATTGGCGAACGCACCCCGGAGGGGGATCATGGCTTTATCACACAGTGCCGCGATACCGAGGGGAATGGAATTGGCATCTATGTCAACGTGAAGAAAGACTGCAATGAGTAGACGGATAGGGCCGAGTGACGCCCCAGGCGGGTTCAGTTGGGTGTCCGTTTTGCAGTGGATAGTTTCGGGTTGTGGTGGTTGAATGAGCTTTAGTCAAATCTTTAGTTTTCTTTTCTTTTCTTTTCTTTTTTTTTCTTTTTTCTTTTTTTTCTCCTTATCCTCTTTTCTATTCAACAAATTCTTTTTTCTTTTTTGTTGACTCGCTATTGCTCGTAAGACCTAAGACCCATGAGGCGGACGCAGAATCAAGTAATGAGTTGCATAGTTTTGAATCATAGGTGGTATGAAATAAATTGAATAGGCTTAGCTTGATTCAATGTACTTTTTGAAGCGAATTCATAGTAAACAAGTTTTGACCGAAATCATTATAACGACTGAAGAGGCCTTCCGAGTATCTAGATGCCACCATCCGTGGAGGAAAATGCTTCATCTCGAAAACAAAAGAAAGTCGTTGAATTCCATGGGAACGAACAACCCGTGCAATTATAACCACAAAAAATGCAACCACCATCTGTGCCTTTTCCAGTCATTTCCTTAAGAGCCCTTGTCCCTCTGGCCGCATCATTTTCGACGGCTTGCACGGCCCCCAACATGCATCCAAAAATTTGCAGTCAACCTCACCGGTGTATTGATTGGATTTCTCTCGCTGCGTCCTTAAGTATAACCTGGATATCCCCGCTGGGAATTCCACTGGTGGCAGTGTTGTCTGGTAACCCTGCCCGATTGGCACCTATGGGGCCTCAAGAGTGCATTTGGAATTCAGAAGGAGGATCCAGCTTCGGTCTCATACCCAGCACATTTCGTGCAGGAACCGTCGCGGGAAAGAAATTCGTGATCCGCGCGGCAGTTATCGGCATGTTGATGACCTCATCATCCATCATTACCGCAATCGAATTACTCCTTGTCAGATTAAAATTGAAGACACAATTCACTCCGACTCGGACTCCTCCGGTTGCATGATCTTCTCATCCAGTTCCTACGAGTTCAAACACGGAATATTCAGCAAAAATAGAAACTTCAGTAAACATAAAAAAGAAAAAACCGGTGGTAGAAATGTAGAACACACATTACTCAGGCGCGCTTTCAAGTGCTGCAACTGGCTTTCTTTGATCACCAGATGGCGCTCGTCATCGAGGTCCTCAACGATGTAATCGTGCCGCTCCTGGTCGTATTTGAGAATTATGGCCTTGACGGATGGGTCGCATTCTATGAGGACGCCTACGGCGGGCACAGGAAGATATTAGTTGAGATTGATTCATTTATGGCTGGGTGCATCTAGCATACATACCTTTTACGGCACGTGGCATGGTTGAACCTCACGGCTGTAGAGCAGAGATTGGCTTCGAGGAAACGCGCTTATTTTTGTTATAGCAGAAACGCAGAACCTTAGAGGAGCTGGGTGGTTTCTGGTGATAAATTGTTGGATTCGTTCAGGAAACAAGCGGTTGGATTATTGAGATCTCAGCTTGGAATTTGTATAACTAGATCACGTGATAATATAAAACCCAATAATAATAAAGACGAACCCAGCGAGCCCACGCACAAGGCGCGAATTGAGTAGCTAACCCGCTACCAGTGAAGACAAGACCATCTCACTGGGGGTTGAATAGCCAAGAATCAAGGTCAACGGAATTGGTTCATACGCAGTTTCACGTTTCACCAACGGGCGCAGAGAAACAAACTGAGATTGCTCCATATATCGTCTCGACCACGCTCAATAATAGTATCTAGGTTTTACGAACACTCTGCACGTGCAAATGAGCCAGTTCGTCAATTTGAACGGGAGGGATATCGTTTCCTACCCTGGTGAATGGCCACAGTGTTTCAAGGCGCGTGCCCCTCCTCCGAAAATTTGGAATATCAAACCCCTAAAACCCTCTTCACCGTCGTTTCTAGGGGGATAACGCGCGCCCTGTCCCAGCCGTGCGTTTACAGTGGAGTCTTACAAGATAATGTCTGACACAGGAAGGTCGATCTTCCAACGGGCCACGCAAGCGGGATCTTGAGGGTATTGATATCACCATGGATATGCGGGCATGGATCTACCACTGACGGCTTGAAGAGGTTGGGGGTTGAGACTTGTGTGATAAGATAGCAAGCTTGTACAGGGCGCAGATCCCATCGGTGCTGAGCTAGATTTCTGCGGCGGGGTGGGTGGCTTTTGAGAAAGTGAGGGTGAAGAGATATACAGATTAGAAGAGTGGATATTTCCATCATCCGGCACGATGATGGTAGTCTGTGGCACTGTTTGGACTACTGGAGGGGGTGTATAATGTCATTATGTCGGCGGTAAAAACCCCTCTGTTTGCTGAGAAAATTGCGTAATCTGTTCCAGTTAACTATAGTATATTGTACCACTGGCAGTTAATGGTTGTCAACAATATCAATTTCTAGTACGGAGGACGTACGGTATATAAGTTGCAGTTGCAGACAGAAACTTATTGAGAACGACGGCTCCAAGACACATATATATACGTATATGCATATGTTCATTTCGTTATGCATAATTTTGTCAACCAAGGCTAGTTCTCCTGTGTGATTCCAGTCCCTCTGCCTCCAGTAGTGTTTTTACAGCAACCCTCATTTATGGATATAATAATAATAATGTCTACGACTGCGAAGAACAACCCGATTAACCCTCTCCTCTGAAATCACCGCACATAGTCATGATGCAACCAACGCCGAGTAGATGCACCAACGACCAAGCCACACCAACTAGTAGAGGCAGAATGCACAGAATGAATGTGGCTTGGCACCGGGGTCTGGCCATATCTCCATACCAGGATACAAAAGTCTCTCGAGTCAATGCAAGCATCAACATTCGATCTTTCGTAGATGAATGAATAGATCTCACGTAGACGCGGTGGCAGGGAGTTTTGTTTTACCCGACAAGTCACTAGAGCCGCCGCTGCGGTCCGCAGGATGTCCAATTAACCTGCACGAGAAAGCAGATGTGTGGCTTGCTTTTGTGAAATACATTTTTAACCCCGCCTTTTGCAAACTTAGCTCGCTGCGTCCGGACATCAGTCACGAAAGCGATTTTATCCCGCAGGTTGCTTGGAAAACGAAAGCAGATGGTATTTGGAAAAAGAGATATGTTAAGTCTATTAATTAAATATTTGCGATATGAATGTAAGTGCGTGTCGGCCCGTTTTATTCGCTTTTTTCTCTTTTCTTTTTGTGATATTTTAATGGAAGTGGGTATCAAGGTAGGTGAAGGAGGATTGGGTGAATGGAGATGGAGGGAGAGAGAGAGAGACTAGATGGGATGGAAGAGTGTGGTAGTTCAGTTAAGTTGGTAGGTAGGAAGAGTTGACATGTGAGAGAGAGAGAGGTTATGTCGAGGTTATGTCGAGAGAGAGAGGTCAAAATATGTCCCGAGAAGAGGATGCATTGAAGTGGGTAACGACGAGGGAGTGATGGAAGACAGCGATTTTGAGATATTTATGCTATCAAGAGAGGGAGAAATAAAAAGAAAGAAAATCAACAAATGAGAATTAAGACGCTGAAAGAAAATATAACAAAGGAAAGAACCCGCCGACAAAAATGCAATTATAAAGCTTGGTCTGCATCAGCACACTCTTATACAAATATGTCATTCTAAAAAACGTCTACAGGTGAGGGGCATTGAGAGCCATCACCATCAACAGACCGGATATCAACCCGGCGGTCGGGAGAGTCATGATCCATCCGCACAAAATATATCCAAGCTGCCTCCAGTTGACGGCGCCGAGATCATAATTCATCAGAGCGGTACCCATCGTGGCACCTGTGAGACACTGCGTGGTACTGACGGGAAGACCAAGCCGCGAGGCCATGAGGACAGTGACGGCGGCGCCCAGCTCCATGGAGAAACCACGAGTAGGGGACAGCTGGGTGATCTTGTTACCCAGGGCGCGGATGATGTGATAGCCGAAGAACCAGAAGCCGGCGCCGAGGAGGAAGCCGGCGATAACCAGGATCCAGATCGGGGTGTTGGTTTCTTTTGAGACAACGCCGGTGACGTAGGTGTCGTAGGCACCGACCCAGGGGCCGACTGCGTTGGCTACATCGTTGGAGCCGTGAGCGATAGACATGATCATGGCGCTGGCAACCTGGGCGTATGTCCAGAGATGCTCGACTCTGTTATCGTAGCGCTTAGCGCGGGCGTGGGTTGCAGCAAGGAGATCGGAGGAGTGGGAGACGCAGTCACGGGAGACGCCTTGGAGGAAGAAATATTTGACCCAGGACCAGAGGCGTGTTGGGCTGTAGGCGGGGAGATGTCTTGTTGGGGCGAGCCAGCGCTCTTCCGGTTCGAGGAATTGCTTGCTTTCGAGAGCGGCAGTGTTGTGCTCCAGGCCCTTCTCGATGGTAGACGGGTCGGGAGAGTCGGAGCCCTTATCATTGGAGGCGGGCTTGATGGAATCTGGGTCGGAACCGTCGTTGCGGTTGTTATTGTTGGCGGAAGGAGCAGCGGAGTGGGCGCTCTTGTAATAGTCAATGACAACCTCGCCATCGGCGGCGCCAGGGAAATAGAGCCAAGGATCATCGCGCCAGAGGGTTGGGCCCAGCGGAATATGGTAGAACTTGATGCGGGAATCTCCAACGATAAGGCGGCGGTGGAAGTAAGGGATGAAGAAGCCGTAGGCGATAGCCAGGCAGCCGAAGAAGACACCGAGGACGATACCGCACATCCTCCCGACACCGAACTCTTCATAGGACTTGCCGCCGGGCAGTTCGACGATGATGAAAAGAGCAAGAATGGCGGCAGTGATGGCGAGATAGTAGGGGATCATACGCATGGCCCACTTCAATGGCTCGCGGCGTTCGAGGACCGAGTACTTGATGGTGCCGAAGATGATGGCAGAGAACGCGGCGGCAATGGCGGGAGCAATGGCCCAAGAGGCAGCGATCTGAGAGACACTGCCGCTGTCCCAGGCCCATTTGACGCTGGCCTGGGAAGCGATACCAACGCCGACCAGGGCGCCGACAACGGTCTGGGTGGTTGAGACTGGGAACCCGAGCTTGGTGGCGACGAGCAACCAGGAAGCAGAGCCAACTTCAGCGCAGCCCATGGCAAGCATCATGGTGCCAGGGTTAGGCTTGAACCGGTTGATATCGATGATACCGCTCTTGATGGTTTTGGTGACTCGGGAACCCAAGGCCACGGCCCCGACGAACTCGGTGACCATGGAGAGGAAACCGACCTGAGGCATGGTGAGGGTTCTTGCAGCGACGGAGGTTGCGTAGGAATTGGCAACATCGTTGGCACCGTTCCCAAAGGAGGAGCCGCAGAAAGCGATAGAGATGATCGCGAGGATCCAGTCATATTGAGTGAGGACGGCCATGGGTAGAATTGGCTGAGGTAGAATTGGCTGAGGGGGCGGGCAGTACTCTTTTTCTATATATATATATATATCGATCTACTCGATAAGGAACCCAGAGAAGAGAAGGGGGAGAGAGATAGAAAAGAGCACGGCCCTGCTTGGCAGGATTAACCCTAGCTAGACGAAGCGAGGAGGGGTGGAGGAGGGGGAATTGAGGTGGTGATGTGAGATGG
>JAFEJD010001267.1:0-22572 GCA_018296065.1 Blastomyces percursus | reverse complement strand
GGGAAGTGGAGAAAAGAAAAGGAAAAAGAAGAAGAAACAGAGAACGAATAGATAAAAAAAAAAAAAAAAAAAAAAAAAAAAAAAAAAAGGGAAAAGACTCAAGTGGCTCTATGACCCCGTTCCATGGACTACGACAAGGGGGGTAAAAAGGATAGCTGGAAACAGGGCAGAAGGGGAAAAAGAAATGCAAAAAGTTCAAAGTTCCAGGTGCCGTATGCTCATATTCATATGCCCATCACAAATTGCAGAAATTATAACCAAATAAACCAAAAAGAGAACCAAACTCCTTGCCCTGAGAAGGGTAAATAAATACCAGAGAGCGAAGAACGTGACCAACTGTTAGCGATATTAAATAATCATTCATCATTCATCATCACTCATCAGCATCATCACAAAAAGAATAATTAGCACGATAGCCACAAGCTAGCAGCTAACCTTAGCAACTCCCCCCTTTGGTTTTTTGGGGTGGACAGTTCAGCTGTCAAAATACGTTCGTTATCCTACCTGCCAGCAAACAAACAGGGTGAGTGACATGATGATTTTTTCCCCACAAAAGAATCTGGAGCTGACAGTCATGATTTGATACAATTGGAAACATGCCGTTCAGGGGAAGGACTATAAGGTTAACCAGAGAAAATAATAAACCCAGCTGAAGGGAGGTAAAGGAATATAGCAGAGAATCGCCCAAAACAGTCGCACCCGTTAAATTGGGGTCAGGTATAAAGCAAGCAAAAGCAGAGCCAGGAAGAGAATACAATATACAAAAACAGGATCTCTATCCCAAGAAGTGTAGTGGGAGAGAATACATGAATAAGAGGCCCAAAAAATATTAAGGATAACTAAAGAGTTAGCAATCAAACCAAAACAAAGTAAACGAGCCGAGCAAGGATGAAGTCAACACCCCATGGCAAAAATAGTTTGATGCAAAACGTGTTGCGCTAGGAGAGTATTGTCCACCCTGCTTCTCATTTCCAGTCATTTTTTGCCCCGACAAAATGCCACCCTAGCTCTTGAAAGTCTCATGTCCAATACATGCCTTATATCCTGTTTTGTCCCCCAAAGTGCCATACATAGCGGATTAAATAGATAACGCCGTTGGCAGGCCAGATACGCTTCTTCCAGAAGACGTAAAACAAAAAGAGAAGAATGACCAAAAAAAATGTTTTAGCACAAAACAAAGCCCCCGTTGTTTTGGAGACAGGAGGGCGGCGACAAATAGGATAGTACAACAAGCGTGGCGACGGTAACAAAGGGAATAAAACGTGAAATATCAGAAGGTAGAGTTAAGAAAGGTGTAATGAAACGCAGTTATCATCCAAATAGAGGTAAGTGGTGTAGAGAAAAGCTGGATGATTCGAACGCCAAGCGATGGTGATTCTATAAATAGCGAAATGGACATCCGTGTATAAAGATCACGGCTAGAGAGGAACAAAACCTCTGCGCTGATAACCAGTCCTCAACGGTCCCGCAATACTATAGCCACACATCGCCTTCTTCCCCTCTCACCCACTTCCCCCATACCGCTTCATACGCATCTTCTAGATCATTTACCCATCGTTTGGTATCGAAGAGTTTACTTTCCCATCGATTCAGAAAAAGCATTTTTCTCAATTCGACCAGTCTCCCCCTAGCACGACCATGGCCACCCAATTCATATCTCAGATCCAGGCCAAGACTTATAGCACGTTTTTCATACTCCTCGTCTGAAGATGCAATGAGATCACGAGCAGCTTGGCGGCCAGTTTCAGTCTGCGGGAGGGCGCTGGTGAGGATGCTCGAAGCCATGCGGGAGCACATTTTATATTTATATCTGGGGAGGGTGAGGAGAGGGGTACCACTCCAGAGGACGTCGGCCGCTGTTGTATGGGCGTTGCATTCAGGGGTATCAAGGAACAAATCACAAATGCGAGCACGAGAAATATGTGCATGTTTGGGAGCGACATCGGTGAAAACGATGCGAGAGGCAGTGGCCTCGCCGGCCCAGGAAATAGCTGTCTGTTTGAGATTGTGTTCTCCAAGGTCCGGAAACCGAAGAAGCCAGAGAATTGCGTTCGGGATGTGGGCAAGAATACGTAGCCAGGTACGAAACGTGGTTGGCTCAATCTAAAGCGATTCAAAAATTGTCAGTCTCATTTGAGAAAGGGGTACAATGGGATAAGCGAATTTTTTTGAATAGCGGGAAGTTTTCATACCTTATAAAGTTGATTAAAGTTACCTAGGATTATGGCATCATCACGGAGATCGGGGAACATCTCTTTGCGCATTTTCCACCTGTTACTTTGCTCCTCTTCCCATGTCAAACGCCTGTCCTGCGAATCCGGAGCACTCTGACGATGGTCACAGCAGAAAAACGTATGACGGGTAAAAACGATTCTCTCTCCGTACATCCAATCTTCGAGGTCTTCGCCATGATCCTCCTCTACCAACCGATCTTCGACCCGAGTAATGCGTTTCCTTGGAGCGAGGGTTTCAGGAGGAATTGAAATATGGTCCGCAAGGATATAGTCGCACCATTCAGCACCTAGCGTGCCTGCGAATCCCATAAACGACATGTGTATTGGTGCCGGCCTGGCGGCGAAAACTTCATTCCTTGCTCCTCGGGTATAACCATTCAGGTTTATCAAAATGTGTATCTCGTCATTGACGATTTGTTCCACCAGTCGATCCACAGGCCAGCTGCTGACATCACGGAAAACAGGGGCCTCACGTTCGATCTGTTTTCGATGCACGGAGTTGTCGCTAGCGGTTGTTGCATAGCAAAACGCCTTGACTCGAGAAGGGTTATGGAGGCCAAAAACAGACTGCATCAAGTGCGCAAGAGGATGATTGTTGAAATCTGATGAAACATACCCGATGTTTAAATGGGGGTTAGGTGGCGGGGGAGGGCGGAAGACCGTTCCAGGTAGCCAAGGAGATCGAAGTGTCGAGCACGATATTCGCAGACCATTGCGTTGCGAAATGTGACGGATTTGCTTTGCTGAAAGGGGGCATGTAAAAGTGTGGAACGGTAAAACGGTCGGGGCGTTGGGAGCGGCTAAACTAGCTGGGAGTTGCGGCCGGGAGTATTTCGAGAGGGGGTACTCTTTGCGATGAACGTATCGATCCTGATACCAACACCAACCGATCCACTTTATCGCTCGTTCGACGAGTCTCACAATTCTCGAGCCTTCCCATTTTTTCCCCGCCCAGCTTCTCAGAAGAGCGTTCAAAGAAGCGTTGTAATGGCTCAAAGCCGAGTCCTTGCCAACGAGAGCTAAACCAAGCCCGAACTGGTCCCGCGGCATGGAAGCTAGCACACCAGTTCCCCATGTTTCCCCATCCTTAAGCTGCTTATCCACGATTTCAACAACACGCTTAATCCAGCCGGAATCAGCTCCCATTTCCTTCGCATCTCGAAGCATCCCCTTGTCATCGACATGCCATCGGTCGCGGGCACCATTGCCAGTTGCAATCCCACCTCTGCCACCCCAATTGCAAACCGAGTTCAATGCGTTTGCAAGACCACAAACTGCCTCTGCAAACTCCGGGTTAGCAGCAACGGCCCTTTTATAGTAACCAATTGCATCGTTAATCTGCCCTGAATCTTTAACAGCATTGGCTAAATTGGCCAACGCAATGTCAAATTTACTGTCACATTGCACGGCCTGTTCATACATTTTGATTGCGGCTGGGAGTTGTCCAATGTCCTTCAAAAGACTGCCAAGGTTGGTATAGAGATGAGCATGTTTCGAGTCAAGGTTTAACCCGTAGTTATAATAAGCAAGGGCAAGAGCAATTCCGCTCCCTGGAACAACACCAGGAATATCCGGGAGCTGGTTTTCGCCAGATGCACGGGGCGGATTCGGTGGTCCATTCTGTTGGATGCTCGCGAGCAAAATTCCGACGTTGTTGGCCGTGGATGGGCTGGGCTGGAGTGACAGAGAAAGGTAATAAAGAGCAAGAATATCACCGACTCCCGTAGAGGATTTTGAACCTCCAAGACTTGAACTAGCAGACATTCCATCTTGATATATTTTGGCCAAAGAGAGCAACGAGTTGCTGGTAGTAGAAATAGCTGCCTTTTTGGCAATGCCGTCGGGGATGTGCTGAAATCCAGGGAGGTTCCCTTGGGGGGGGAAAACGAGTGTCGCTGTTTGCAGTGCCTTATCAGGGTAAAGAAGTAGTGCATTCGTAGAGTCGTGCCGCTGCGAGGGTGCAGGGAAACTATGACGATTGTCCTCCTCAAAAGCTGACAATATCAGACTGATAAGACTTCGAATTCCACGCCGCCGTCTCCCTGCTCCGATGAGAATGGCATCTTCGAAGGCGGACGCTGCCCCGGTATTATCTCCCAAGGCATAGAGCATATTACCCTTCGCGTGTATCAGTGCAAGCATTCTTCCATTATCGCAGCCAGGTATAGCATATCCGCTTGATCCAAAGCCGGGGGCTGCGTTTTTGTTTGTGTCAGCATCGAAGCTAGGAGGACTATCAGGTTCCGCTTCATAATCAAATGCTGCTTTGTCCATGGACTCTGAAGTTGAAACGCTCGACTCTCTACTCTCCGTTTCGCTGTCTGTTTCGCTGATGAGACCGTCCATCTTGAAGCATTCTCCATTCGCAGTGACCCGCAGAGTTGTTTCAACGTATTCAATGATATTAACTGCTTCTTTACCCCGTTGACTACTACAGAGGAGACCAATGAGGTGTTCTACAGCGTCGAAATAGCTCGGGCGCAGCTTGACAGCCCGTAGCCAATGGTTGAGGGCCTCCTCACGACGATCAAGAGCGAAAAGCGTCGCCGCAAGATTTGATATCGCTTCAACGTGCCTATCAAAAAGAGAGAAGTTAGGACAACAAACGCAAAAGGGTTGTTCGACTATCACAGCAGCAATAATACGTGGTGGGACGTACGAAGCATCCCTATTAAGTATTCGAGTATACCACCTAAGGGCTTTATCATAATCCCCAAGGCCATAAGCTAGACATCCACCAACAAGCATTCCATCAATCCATTCCCATCCACTTTCGAGACAAAGGCTAGAGAGGATTTCCAGGGCAGACGCAGCATTCTCCATCACCGAAGCCTCACTGTACACATTAGCACCAGAAGAGCGACATATCGGACGAAGATTATCAAATCCATTAGCATCCGCTAACCTGTGATTGGCATGGTGCCCGAAATGAACGCGTTCGTCGTGGTACTTTCGCATGAAATTGTTCCCGGGCACCGTAGAGTTGCGCCGAGGTAATTGTTTACCATCTATCCGATTTTGCGTCATCAGGTCTAGTGGCCGAGAATGGGTTCGAAGGAACTGTTGATTTGGAAGAGTAGCCCCTGGAGCATTATGGAGAGTAGCATCCGAATTACCAGGCTGTGAGCTGAAGTCAGAAGCTGGTTGTCTCGGGGGTTTGGGATATATATTCGGTTTGGAACGGCCACTATTGTCTTGGATCCCTAGGGTAGCATTTTTCCTTCTAGTATGGTGAAGTGAAGTAAGTAGGTCAACGTATACGCTATGTGCCCAGGACAGAATCTTCTCTTTAAATTCAGTATTCCTTGGTCTTGAGTTAACGTCTGCCATTGACCCTTGAAACGCATTCTGTTGCGATAGAGCTGGCCAGTCGAAGTTATCTAATTGGGGTTGTCTTTGTTGTAGCGTATCGTGTCGTGCATTTTGCGCCGATCTAGTGTGGTAAGGGGCATTATTTTGCTCCCAAATCGTATCTAGCTGGTTTTGTTGCGAATGGCGGGGAGGAAACGACTGCTGGGCGACTGGGTCTGAATTATACAATTGGTGCAGATTTTGTTGGGTTGGTTGGGCTGGTAAGGGGTTCCAAGAAAATCCTGGAGTAATTAGGTCCGTAGATGGGAGGGACTGTCTATTAAAAGGTTGTTGCACGGACGCAAAAGCTGCGGAGTTATCTTGAACAGGGCCAAATGCGGGTGTCGATTGGTATCGTACATCGCGAGAGGCAGCAGGTCGATACGGGATGTAGGCGCCATCGGGCCAATATGGTCCATAAGGGCCAACCCCCCCGGATGCGGTTGGGCCAAGATTAGAGTGCAACGAAGAAGCCAATACCGTAGGGATCGGAGGGCCATTTTGCATATAGAACCTCTGGGACGGAAGCAGCGATGCTGTTTGATTTATCATTGAATCGATGCCAGGTGGATAGTGCAAGGACCGAATCCAACTTGTGCCATTGGTGTTTTGAGACATACCACTCGGAATGCCGGTGGCTCTAGTTCCCTCGTACTTGTATGTTGGGGGAAAATTCTGAAATTGGGACGCCGGAGGCAGTTCGAGGCTTTTGTATTGCCATGACTCTAGTGGAAGAGCGGAGTGTGGTGATATAACCTGACCACTATCCAATGATGAAACCAAAATATGCTTTAACGCTGGACGCTGAATCGATAGATCACCAAGTGTGCCGTCGTATCCAGCCGCCAGCGTGCCGTTGGGCGTTTTTCGCCTCAGCGTGTTCTCCACAGTGTTTCCATTTTGAACCATAGACGCGTTCGTCAGATCTTGACCATTTGGTCGCTGGACGGGTCGCTGGTATTGTACCCGCTGACGTAGCATCACCGAATGCTGCTGCTGGTCTTGGTATCCGTACTGCTGACCCTGGCGGAAAGCCGATCGCAGGGAATTACCGGCCACATCATAGTGAGGATCCAACGGGTCGAAAGGCAGCTGATGGTCCAGGCGGTGATGTAAGAAGTGGTGCGACTGCTGTGCCACAGACGGTAACATGGTTCTTGTCTGTGGAGGAAGGGGAAACACCCTCTCGAACGGTAGAGGAAAATGAAGAAAGAATCGACAAGAGCAACAGACAACAGGGAGCCTGCCCAACTCTTTATCGACAAAATCGTTCTTTTGATCGTTTCGGACACCGCATCATGCCATGGCTAGTCAAACTCAGTAGTGTTAGAAAGGGCACTAAACGCCAATCAAAATAGTCCACATCAATCCATGAAAGTTCATTCCCTTACAAAGCACAACGAACGACGGGTAGCTTCCACGGTAGTGGCTGGTTCTAAAAATATTGTCCAGAAAGTGTTCGGCTATAGTTGTGTTTTGACGCCGTCTATTGGAATAGATATATTGATTGATTGCCCGGCCTGTTGGGTAGTACAAAAAACGCTAAACCAGCAGCGAGCGACTGAAGGACTATAGTCTCGGGTCCGGCGAACCGTAGCACCTACTTCAACTGGTATACGAGCAAGCCGGAAGCGCTGGTTGGGGTCCGGAGTAGATTTTCGACAGATATCTGGATATTATTCGAATTCGAGGTGTTATTCGGGAGATATATAAGAGCGGCAGCGGACGCAGAGGATAGTTGTAGTTTGGTGTAGGAATCCAAGTTACAGGCGTCCCGGAGAAAACAGATAATACCCAGCTAGGCGGAAGAATTTATATTCCTAGGGCCCTTTAGAGATAGACGTCAGATGTGTTTGATGGAGATGAGAAACAAATAGAGTAAATAGTGGGCGATGGGGCGCGGTCGGAAGAATAAAAAAAGCAAGCTGGAGACGCCAACGGTGAGGAGAAATCATGCAGGTGCACTTTTGGATCGCTGCCTATCAACCCCCCTGTGTGTTAAAAGGGTCAAAGTCATCCCTCACTCACCTCGAAAAACTACAAAGACATATACATGGAGAGAGGAGTGGGGGGGAGAGATAATCTGGTCAAACGCGATATTAAGAAATAAAGGCGCCCAGCGAAGCTAAAACCGAATGGTCTATGAGGTTGAAACGCAACAGTGGTATTCAACGGAGAGAGGAGGTCGATGACCCGTGGAGAGCGGGTCGACTGATATGGGGATAAACAAACAAAGAGACTGGATGGTGCGAAATCTGCAGGATAAGGCCGCAGCGACCAAGGGCAATCAGTAGAAGGGATCGAGGGCAACTATGGCAGCCGGAGTGAAGAGGAGAAAGATGCGGTGGGGAATGTAGAAGTTGAGGAATAGTGACCGCAGAGAGAGAGAGAGAGAGAGAGTCAGAGAGTCAGAGTTAGAGAGCCAGAGTCGGTGAGATATAGAGAGAGAGAGAGAGACAGAAGAAGAGAACGTGATGAATAACAACGTGGTGGAGAGGATCTTTTGCTGGCTAGTGGACGCTTGGGTGGGTTGTGGTGGATGTGCGCTGGAGTGGATTGCGGTGGGTTGGGGTCCACTGGGGTTTGACAAGAGGCTTGCTTAGCCCGGCGCCTGAACTTTGAAACCATTCCAATATTACAATTATTTATGATTGTCCACACCACCCACAACGCTGGCTTTATATGGTCCTAGGTCCCTTTGGAGCCCACCAGCAGCCAACTGAAGGGGGCCCCCTTCACCTGCTCTACTCTTAGCTTTTTTTTTTGGCGGGACAAGCCAAGGTACGCACATCTTGCAAGTCTACACCCGTCGTTTTCCAACCTGCAGACATGCAGCCAACCAACCCAACGGATGGCCCTGGGGGGGATGCGCTGCCCGCTTATTGGGCTGTAGCCATTGGGCGGCGACGGAGGGGGTTCAGCCTTCTGCACAAGGGGTGGGACAGGGAGGCGGCCGCCTCGGCAGGGTTTAGCGGGCTAGTTAAAAGCCCTTGGGCGCTAGGCTAGGTGCTATTAGGGGCTGGCGGCCCTTCTAGTAGGCTTTTAGGGCTTGCTGATGGGGCTCCTTGGCTGCGGAGACCGGGCCCCCTTGGAGCCTGCTGGAGCCCAAGCGTCAACTGCTGTTGTTGGCTTGGCCCGCAATCTCTATGCGGAAAATGACACCACCAGCCCAAGAAAAACAAATATAAATTTAAAAGAAAATAAAAAGAATAAACTTGACCAATGCTGGGGTACTAATTAGTGGTACATGGACTCTACTCAAGACAGACCTTTGAGAGGTCGCAACCTCGTTATCGTTTACCTGCGCGAGACTCGATGAGAAGCGCTTCAAGTTCGAAACATTTTGGGCCCTCCGTTATGCCCAATGCATGCACGTATGTGTTTCGAGAGAGGCTGAGCCTGGTGCCCTTCCATGTCATGAATCATCGGAATGCAGGTGTTGACTCGTTGGTCAGTCCATGCAGAAAGAACCTACAGACCAATCCCATTCACCAACCAAGAGTCCCCAGGCAACTGATAAACCTCTGAGAAACTCGGTGAGAACGAGGCATCTATTCTAGGCGCTCACCGACCGACGGGCCGGGTTGGCTGCCGGACAAACCGTTATTATTGAAGTAAATTGAAAAATTGAAAATGACTAGTTAACGCCTCATCAAAATATCTTACATAGCAAGTGACGTCTGCGGTCAAGTCTACGATTTACGACTGGGTCGGAATAATAACCCCGTGCACCAAGGTGAATAAGATGTTTTGATGCATGAGTTGTTTCGATGTTATGCAGCGGAAGATTCCATGACACTTGTATGGGCTTCTCTCGACCATTGTGAAAGTCCATACATCCTCAAGGGATTCCAGGCAACTTCCCTGACCAAAACTAAGATCGATGGACCCGCAGAGTTGGTACACTCCCGTTTCCAGGGACGAACTTCGCCCTGGATATGCTGCAGAATCATATCCAGCTCAACGACTTCCTTCCTGCTCTCATCCGGGAACTTTTTTTTCGTATTGTACAATCGCCACACAATTCCCAGGCAAGAATGAACTAACGGAGTAAATAGTCATGGCCCCAACCCAAATCTAATGCGGGCCACGGCTCCACAGAGCCTCCGGCCAGAACAAACATGATGCTGATGCCATGATTTCTTCCCCACATAGCTCCCCGAGGATTCGAGAAATCTCGACAAGGTTTGAGATCCAAAGCGTTTCATGATCCATCAGCAAAACCCTGCCCGAAATCAAAAAAGGAAGAGAGAAAGAAAGAACACTGACAACAAGGCAACCTGATAAGCTCCCTGGAATTAATTCTCCAAGATTCAGCTTTCCGTCCGGCTTTTCTCATCCGATGCCACCGAAAATTTTAAATAGAGAAGCAAGCAAAGAAAAAACGGCGGGACCTTGTTGTCATCTGAATGAATCCATGTTTTACCACGGGCTCCTCCCCACCACACCCATACACCTCATCGCTTAAAACTTGGGGACTATGATTTTGTTTTATTTCTTTATTTATCGAATCATAAAGAAGGCATCATCTTTTAAGAAAAAGAAAGAAACCTTGAAGAGGGGGGAAACGCTCAAACCTTCCTGGGGAAAGATAAGTAAGTTGGTGGCAGTAGAAATTCCATGCGACCTGTCTGGACTCTTCCCGCTGGGGAAGTCCCTATCATCTGTGACCATTCGTGATACATCTTCATGGGACACGCGGTTACAAAAGAAGAGAAGAAAGTGTGGCCAGTGGCTGCATGAATGATAGACACGAAAGCGCAACAACGATGTCATCGTGCTTTAGGCTTTCACCCTTAGGGCCTTGGCTGTACTTTGCTCTTTCCTCTTCCCTCTTCTTCCATTTCTTCTTTTTTCTATTCGCCGCCAGCAAGCATCAGGAGCATATGTCTGTTTTGTTCGTTTTGAGATGCCACGCTGATCCCGCTCTCATATTTTGATGGTGGGGAGGGGCCATAAACCCATTCTCGTGTTGATATCTTTTCAAGAGCCACAGTACGGACTACTCCATATGTATGTCCATCTGTGTGAAGCTTCAGACTGAAGGCACTGAAGGTGACTACTCTCGCGAAACAAAGCGCCTAGTTGTCCACCGGCCCTTGCACACAAGGGTGTATGTATTAGGTATTATCCACTTCAAAAACAGCAGATTGACGGGCGCAGCAGCTAGTTCGCAGACCGCTCGTCCCGAGGTTGGATGTATCCTATCAACATCGCCACACAAGGTCCCTTATTCTCCCGTCCGCTCACTTCCAGCTGATGGATATTGTTTGATGCCAGCTTTTCACTAAAGAGCGTCATGGAATTAACACCAGCATCAAGCAGTGCTACTCTATCCGTAGAAGCTTCAAAATAGACACGAGGGTTTAGTTTATTGGGGAAAAACTGAGGTGAGATGAGATTGAGCAGTGGAACGTCCACTCTCCACTCTAATCCCCCCCACACACGTGAGGTCAGCCTCCCATTAACTATTTATGGGGTTGGCTTCGAACGGTGACTGAGGCAGTTCCCTGGTCGGATCTGTGATCGGTATGGGGGAACGGGGAGCGGGAAGAAGACGATGGATGTTTCGAAGTGAGCGAGTGAATTTGGAAAAGATGTCAAAGAGAGCGATCATGTCACTCTGTGATTGTCATGTGTTACTTAGTACATGCATCCCTGGATGTGCTGTACCACCACCACTCCTGTTCCACCTGAAGATAAATATCGAAGAAAATCAGCGACATATTCCATAGAGCGAGTGCAAAAATGAGGCAGGACCCGATCTCTGTGTTCGCTGATTTCAACACTGGACGAACCGGGAACTACGTGTTTGTTTCTCACCTTCATGTACTGTACCAATACAGAAGAGGAGGAAAAGTCGAGCAAAGGGGGAAAATAAACTGCTGGTGGAAATATCAAGCCCAAAATTACCCCTCCAGGCTTATTCCCCTCCAAAGTACCCCTCCACCTCTACTCTCTTCTTTCGCCCCCCTCTGAAGACACCCTACTCCAGGGAGGGACCTATCAGTGGCAACCAGCGCACTAGGATGTGGATGCGTGCATGGAATGGCGTTCATCGCCCTGGATGAGCAGATTGTTATCCTCTGCACCTTTCCGGAATAAGCCGTATCAGACCAGTGTGGGCACGCAAATTATGCAAGGCGTACTTTGTATGCGCTTGTGCGCCCGATTTCATTTCATCAACCAAGTTAGAGAGCTGCAAGAGGGACTGATGTGTGAACTTCTTTAGATGGTTTCTTGTATGCACTGTACCTTGAATATCTTTTCTTTTCCTTTCCTTTTTTATGCTCCATTTCTGTTGGGTGAGAAAAATCATTATGGACTAACTCCGGCGTCCCTCATAATGAACGCAACTTTCTTTCTTTCCGTTTTTTAGTAGGTTAAATTGAACAAGGTTGCAAGCACTTCAAAGGGATATCACAAACGCAGGGTTCGGTTCCACGCACACTACAGGAGGCCCATTCCTGCATCAACGCCACTATCCGTGGGCCACCACTCGTATCATTCACCACAAAAGAATATCATTCCATAGGATAGTTAACAGACTACACAGAGCATACATCCACAAACCATTATTCAAGCGCATATATATACACATATCATCCCTAGACAGTTTCGGTGGCGTGTTGGAACACATCCCACTCAGGGGCCCGGGTTTCGTAGCTCCCTTTTAACAGTAGGTCACACTTCCTTCTTCCTTGCCTCGTTTCTCCACAGATTTCTGCATTCCAGGGTGATATACGCATGCGTATGTAAGGCAGCTAGCCTAACCCGCTGCCACCACGCACGCAGACAATAAATGTCGAGGTATGTAAACTGTACTCTGTATGCCAAAAGTGCTTGGTGCTCGAGCGCTTACTTCCTCTAACCACACTGCCCACCTGGACATTTCAATTGAGCGTTCGATCATCCGTATTCATTTTAGCGGCCTGGCGGTTCGATTCGAGAGCACGACCAAACCGAAACTGCTGGGGTGTTGTGGCTGGTTAGTTCATTTGGAATTCTGTGCAAGAACGGAGTAGTTACTGTCGATATAACCTGATATGTAGTTTACTTTAGGTACTTTTCTTTTTTATTTAGGTATGTCTATATTTTGGGAGCTGGGCATGCGTGCAACGCAATGGATGCATTGGATGCGCACGAAAACTAGTCTGACAGAGCATGTGTAGAGTTAAATGTAATTGTCCCTCGCATGGAAACAACCAGTCCAGTCAAGGTTTGATTGATGACTGCTTTCATCCCAGGACATGCCCGTGGTGCACAGTCACCACCTTTACATACATTTACAACCTTGAAGCTCAGCATGCAAAGGGATTCGCTGTGGTACTGTACTTGCAGCGCATGTGCTGTGCTTGGGGTACTTGCCGTCAGGCAGTGGTGGTGGTAAGTTAGGGACAATGATAGAAGATCGTGAAACTAGCACTCACTAAACCGTTTATCGTCCCTTTTGAAATTTTGAGAAAGCCATACACTTTGTAACTCTGCTTGCCCATGCTTGCGGGAAGTTCTGCCCATGTACATGTACATGTACAACGTACGAAGCAGAAAGGGACCAAAAAAAGCCTAAACCACGGGAATATCCCTAGCTCTTCCACACCACCCCGGATACGAGGCATACCCGTCCTCATCGTCTCCCCTCCCTGGATTCTCCTCCCGTTTTATGCCCATGGGGGGTTACGGGGGCCTGGGGTTGATCATGGATTGGGGGGAGACTACTAGGATAGGTTGTTCACATATTTTTTCTCCGACCTTGAGCTAATAATAGGCTAGATAACGTGGATCTTGATCGAGGACAAGGGCTTCGGGAACAAAAGGGAGCAAGAAGTTTTCTGAGACAACCACCCCATTTCTCCCCCCTTGTCAAAATGGCGTTGTTCCTGTGGGCATTTTGAGGTGGGAAATTTCCGATTTTTGTGACCCCCCCTCAGCTTCACACTCCGCTCGTTTCGGACCCGAAGACGGCCGACTATGGATAAGGATATATAGATAGATGTGGAAAACTCCTGCATTCTAAGAATAAAAGCCAAATATAATCCAGTAGGAAAAGATCCACATAGTAATTTAACTTTTCTTTTGTGATTACGATGATCCCTATCTCCACCCACCCTCTAGTTCATTATCTTCTACCGTTCTCGTAGCAGTACGGCCAGTGAAAGCGGTTAACTCCTAGGAGCTGTAACTGGGGATAGTTAGAAGTGATATCCCGCTCCGCTTACTGGATCGAATATACCGTTCATAACCCGGGTTTTGATGACCAATAAGTGTGCGACGAAGTAGAGGTGCATTATTTCATAATAAAATGTTGGATATGTTAATGCTTGCTCATACTGAAGAGAAGATAGCTTGTTGGGCCTGAAGGAAATGGGATATGGGAGATAGTGGCGCGCTTAAGCGGTGAGATAGGTCACGAATATTTGGAGATGTGGAACGGGTTTTGGAAGCGGGAGTTGGTCTGAGAAACATGATATAATATGAATGGACAAGAGTATAGAGACAGTGTCAGAGGTGAAAAATATGTTGATAATTAGGAATGTACTAGAATAGATTCAAATTGTTGAAATGTTCATGTAAACAAAGCTTTGATTAATATCTTCTTTTTAATTCAAAGTCCGGGCAAGTGAATAGATAGCTACATGTATGCATGCAAAAAGGCACCTGCATGCCACTTTACAAAACAAAAGCCACATAATTCCCTTCCAAGGGCACAAAGAGGAAGGAGACTCCAGGTGGAGTGCTATTGAATATGTAGACCATAAAAGATGGACCACCATATCCACAGAATCAAGCCCTTTCCTCCCCGCGCGAACGGGAAAAGAAGGACTCAAATTCCAAAAAACAAAAAAAGATACCGCGGTGAGTAACTGGTCAGATCTTCTATCTTCTTTGCACCAAAATAGGCCTTTACCGTGGGTGATATTTCCCCGGAAACAGGGTGGTAAGGGCCAGAGTGTTGGCAAAGGTGAGGGGATGCCACGATGTCACGCAGATAGGTCGCGAGCGAAGGCTCTGGGCCTGAGACGGCAAATATATATGGACTTGGGGATATTTTGACTGATATTCTTTTTGGGTAAAAAAGAAAGAAAATTAATGGGTCATATCTCATAAAACTCATTGGCCCTTTGGCCGGATATTATTATTTTCGTGTTTCAGGCTCCGGTTGCGCATGTATAACATCACATCGTACGCCATTGCATCGAAACGGAGGAAAAAGAGGGATTCCGACATTGGCTAATACAAAAAAAAGACATTTCTTTTGATTTTATTTATCTACTCCGAAGGAACTGTTTCAAACATTGCCGTTAGTACTGATAACCCCTTAGAAAAGAACGACGGCTCGAGGGAAAAGCAGAATGATACGTACTATCAATCTCCCCAGACTTAACCTCATCGCTAACATCCTTGGGACTCCGTCCGTCAACTTGGCAGCCAACGCTGAAAGCGGTTCCGAGGATCTCAAGGACAGTTCCTCTCAGCTCCTTAGCGAGGGAGCGGTGGCGCATGACACGGGCAATCTCAATGATCTCATCGAGGGGGATGGACTTGGAGTGCTTGATGTTCTTCTCCTTCTTGCGGTCACGGGGGGGCTCTTTGAGAGCCTTGATGACCAGCGAAGAGGCAGAGGGCACAACGGAGACCTGCGCCTGGCGGTTCTGGATGGTGAGCTTCACGGTGACGCGGAGACCTTTCTATTTATGCGGTATTAGCGAATTGGGCTGTTCGATTGGCGTTGCATTTGCATTTGGATTTCTTGATCCAAACGTACCCAGTCGCCGGTGGCCTTGGCAATATCTTCACCGATCTTCTTGGGGGAGAGACCGAGAGGACCGATCTTGGGGGCAAGGGCAGATTGGGCGCCGACCTCCCCACCTGTGGTCCTCAGGTGGCTATAGATTCTGTTAGAATTGACATACAATGGCAAACGCAGTCCCTTGTTGGATGGGTAAAAAGCGGGAGTTGCGATTGGTAACTTACATGATCTTCACCTCATTGGGGTCGAGCTTGGGAGCTGCTCACAAAAATGGAAATTAGTTGCCAGTCGCCATGTCATTGTGACAGCCAAGGGACGATACTTACGCATGGCGAGTGCGAAAGGTAGTCAGTCTGCCTTGGATGGTTGTCAAGATAGTTGGGTGGTCGGGAGGGAAACCAGAGAGAGGGAAACTCCTTTTTTTGGAGGGTTTTGTTCAGCTCCGTTGGAGCTAAGCGAACCGGTTTAGGAAACTTAGGGCAAAACCCTCTTTCAATTGTCACGTGATACAATCATTTTGGTATTCCGTTTCCGTTTGCAACTTCATTGTATCTATCTATGATAAGATTGGTGAACAACTGTAGTGAATTTTTTTTTTTTTTTAAAAAAAAAAAGAGAGAGAGAGAGCCTTGTAGAATATAACGAAGAGAAAATAAAAGCTCCCGCTTAGAAGAAATATGCATTACGGTCAAGTTACAAAAACACGATCACTCATTCTATTATTGTCGTACCACTGAACTACTGGAAACCTTTACTTAACTCGTACCCGAAACGGCCAACCTGATGATTCAGTAAGCATCCCCGTCTAATCACCGTGGATTACAAGTATAGCATAGAGAGAAAGCTTGGGGCTAGACTTACTTCATAAGATGGTCCATGAATGTCTGTAGCGAAACGTCATCTGTAAAGATAGTTTGTGCAGACTGAGCAACTCCACCATAACTACCAGTGGAGTGGGTGGTCGACGGGTTAAGTTTGGAGAGCAAGAAACGTGCCTGAGATCCTCCTGCATCGCAAATAATGAAACGAGGTAGCGGGAATCGATCTTGGATAAGTTCCTGTGACGCAAAGCACAAGATTAGATGTTGCTGCTTCGCCAACACTCACGAGTTACAGAAATAAGGAGGAAAAAAAATAAAAGAAAGGAAATGGGTTAATTCATACTCTCGCATCTTCTTTGGGCTGGTCAAGAATAGCCTTAAAATTCTCATAGCCTTCCTGGTCCTGATAGCCCGCCTTCCGCCACGCTGCCATGGTTTCACCATGGAAAATCAAGATGTGGAAGAACGTATCGAGTAAAAGAATGTGCGCGGGCTGAATGGAAGCAGAATCAAGCAGGACTGGTTGACTACCTTCGTGCTCCAGGGAGTAGGAATCAAGTGTAGGTTGGATCATGACGAGCGAATTGCCAACATCCTCATGATTGAGAACGTGTCTGTAGAAGGCAGTCTCGTCCGGCGAGTTGTTAAAAACTTGCAAAAACTGGCTCCGGCGCAGATGGAACATAAATTGCGGATAGAGGGTGAAGTTCTTCTCCAACCGGAAGGAGGTGGGGTCATCCTTCCTATAGTCCGCGAAACGAGAGCAGAGTCTGATGAGCATTCTGTCAACCCATCTCAAGACGTCAGGGCCATCATCTACTTCGGATTTGAAAACTGCAATGCGAGACATGAGCACTGCAGCAGCCTCTTGGTCGAAAGATTGAGCCAGCGCAGCGTCACCCGCAGGGCTGCTGAGCGTTCTCGCAACTGTGGTTACTCGAAGATGGTACTGTCCAGACGAATGTTGATAATATGTCAAAAATTGTATCATGGCTCTATGAGGCCCCTGTTGCATTGGAACCGGTCCCCCCTGATTGGCGATTTCGAAGTAAATGCCATAACTGGCAGTGGGGTCGATGCCACACATCTTCCAAGAGCAGGTATTGCCAACACCACACTCAGTTTCTCCAACGGAGTTGGATTTCTTGTTCAACGAAACAGCATGGCCAATAAGGCCAGTAACCTTCAACTCTTTGGTGGTGAGCACTTCCAGCGAGGCATTGAAGCCCATGCGGAGATTGTCATTTTGATCCTTATCAAACACTCTGACGAATGACTGCTTGAATTGTGAGGATGTAAAGCTATCGGTTAAGACCATATGGCCACCTGTTGAATTCGCCAAGCCCTTCATTTCAAGAAGACCGACTTGGTCCAGGCAGCCAGCAAAGATATCGACAATGTGACCATTGTGAGCAACGCGCTTAGCGAGATTTTCATAGAACTATAACAGAAGCTGTTAGTCTATAGCCATGCAAGAAACGAGAAAATCGCAAGTAAAGTTTCTTACCTTAACTGCTTTCTTGTGATATTTGATATTATCCCGGTCAATATCATGATGGGACCGCATGGGCTCTTTAAGCTGAGGCCCAACGACAAGACCAGGACCCTCAGTAGCAGGACCGCTAGTGAAAAGCATAATACGACCACCAGCACCCTGGAATGATGTTTCCATCAACCCTACCGCTACACTGAGCGCAACCCCCGTACATCGCAATGGGCGCTTATCGTTAGCAACTGGCCACGGGTCCCGCTGCAATTGTTCAAGAACATTCGTAATCTGGAAATCGGCCTGTTGCACTGGTAGGAGGAATCTTGCGGCTGGAGACATAGGGGCACTGGGGCGGCCAGGCTGTTGTGGCACATTTGGGCGGAGGCCTGGAGCGAGGAGGCCAAGCATCTCCTGAACCTGTTTGGCGGCATAATCCTTGCTTCCCCTGAATACATACGATTTGGCGCATTCGGTGTAGCCGATCTCATGGACTTGAGCCTGTATGAGGTTTTGCGTTAGTCAGCTGCAATCTCGATGTTTGTCTAAATATGAGCTCATTATAGAAGGAGATGAAGGCCGGGGTGTTCGAACCATTGTGCCATAAGTAATCAGCCCAACCAACGCATTTGGTGGCAAAAGTGAAAGGCTCATGACAAGGGAATCTTTCACAGCTTTCAAACTATCTTCCTCCTGGCAGGTATCAACTACAAAGAGGAAAATGGGAGGGGCTGGAGCCGGACGTGCAAGCTGGTATTCTATCGTCGTGCTTTGTGGATGAAGTTCAGGTGGGATTGCATTTTCTGTTATGTCTTTGTAGTGCGGGGGGAGCGGATTCCGTTGGAGACAGAAGGGGCATATCCAGATACGAGCACGGATATCAACGTTGCTGCATATCTATGTCAGTCCCTTACTCTTATTGTGATGTTGATGAGATCATCGCTCAGGCGCCGGGTAGTGACAAGTGAAACATACGCAAATGGATTAAGAACAGCTCTACATGGCTGCTTGCAAGTGACCGGTTCATATTGCAGCAGGGGAGATTCGGGTTTCTCTTTCAAAGGTGTATAAATTGCTCCAATGGGTACTACGAGACGGGACGCCTCCTGTTTGTATAGTAAATATCAGCAAGTGAAACTAAGCAACAGAGGAGGCCGTCGACAAACCATGCGCGTGCTTGGGAACGTATTCCAACTGAGCCTAATTCCATCGCGATCCTCGATATCACTCCACTGATCCTTCAATGCCTCGTAATCCATGGTTGTGATGTGACCCGGAGATATTCTGATAGGGGTTCGTCAACTTGAAGTAGGGGAGTGGAACACCACAGCGGGGGGCGGTGTGCGCAGTCTAGAGTGTGGTAACAGCCAATGTTCAGAAGACTCTGGCCCCGTGCATAATCGCCACAGATGATGATCAGAAGAACAGAAGCACAGGGGAGGGAAGAGGAGGGGTAGGTCTACTATGAGAGTGGGCAACAAAAGCACAAGCTTCGTGATAATGTGGAGTTGCCGGCTATGGTAAGTAGTTGAAGCCAGGTTGCAAGATTGTTGGTCTGCGCAGTCTACCGTAGCCTCAGGAATTCCCACTAGCGAAAAATTCCAGGTATAAATAGGCTCATTTTTTTTCTCTCTTCCTTCTTGTTCCTTTCATAAATAACCACGCCGACTCCAATAAAATACACATTACTTATGCCAGCTTCTGTCATTCTCAATGATGTTGCTGTTTTCGCGTCGTGCGGAGAACGATTAAATATCAACGCTATTTTTTACCCATGGCTGGGCACCTGTCTTTGAGAGCTCATTCTGATGCTTTAGGATGAATCGGGAATCAGCAGCGGTAACATATTCTGCATTTAACTGATAGTTATGTGTTTTTCTCTTTCTAGTTAATAATGCTCTTAATAATGTTACTTTGGATTGACGATGCTGCACTTTAGCTTCGAGTGGTGTTAGTTTTGAAAATATTAAAAATATCGATTTCGTCGTTAAGAAAAAAAAATTCAAAGAAAATCTACTTGTGGGGGAACATTAATTAATACTTTCATAATCAAGAAACGCCACAGAAATACAATCATTCCCAACGAATCCAACGCCAGTCATAATGATTAGTTACGAAATTGTGTATACCGTTTCTCCTAGCCCGGGTTTCCATGGAGCCAAATCATGACGTCATCTCCACATCTTCCTGTGCAATCTTCCCCAAATTCTTTAGCAGATAACTACGCTTGAAATACGTGTTGGGATGAACAATCGTGTCAAGATCCGTCTGGCTCCAACTCCCCTCGTCGCGCACTTTTTTGATCTCCGCTTTATGCGCCCACTCAAACACACGATTACATGCAAGGTGATAGCGAGTCTTGCCCACGTCCTCCCGCACCCCACGCAGAACTTCCTTGTCGTTAACGCCCGTCGCTTGGAGTAAGCTAATGAGGTTCTCGACAGAGAAATGCCGGTAGGGACATCCGTGTGTTTGGCCCGCGCCTGGTGAATTATCTGTAAGAATCTTCTGGCAGGAGTAAGGTGGATATCCACGACCCCTGCGGTTGACATCCCCTCCCACGTCACCGTACGCGTGGCGGACATTGTACTTATACTTGGAGTTGAACTCGTCATCAGTGAATATCTTGAAGGATTGCCGCCAGAATATCAGCGCGTCCTGGAGTGACAGGCCGATGCCCTTTAGGAAAAGGGTATACTGCAAGCGGCCAAAATGCTTTAGGTGTGAATTTTTGCGTAGCTGCATGTGTAGATTGCGCATGCAAAGTGGGAAGTGTTGGGATAGGGCGTCAATGGATGCCGCTGTAATGGGCGCTCCAGGCACGGAGCCCTCACCCTCGGCGTAGCTGGAATCAGACGTGCCGAAATTTTTCGATAGATGATCTAGAATGGGCGTCAGGCGGTCGTCCTCGTCTAGCCGGGGCAACGCTCGACTTGTAAACTGAGTAGATAGTTAATAAATCACATGGCTATCATTCTCTTGGAGCGAGGAGAAGAGTTCCATGCTATTTACTCCATACCTCAAGGGCTTTCTCTAGCCGTGCCGTAAATTCGGCTAGAATCATACTAAGCTGCTCTCGCACGGGTACATAGGCCTTGCCCTTGTTCAGAAACACGCCTCTCCGCTCAACCAGCTCTGGCACTCTCTCCCAGTCCACCTTAAACCAGGTCTCATCCTCAAGACGCCTGACACCATACGTGCATGCCAGCAAGCTGTCGCCAAGTTCATACTTTTCCTCATCCGAAACCATATCCCAATTGAAATTAAGACTCTCGATGAACGCACGCCTCTCTTTGGAGTCATCCATTTGGAAGCGGAACTTAAAAAGCATGGTTTCGAGGCGGGCAAAGCGACGTCTCAGATCCTCTGTTGAGGAGAATGCGAGACGCAGGATGAAATGGGAGTAATGGTCTTTCTGCCGTTCATTCCGTAGGCGTTGGTCGACACCTGCGCTGGAGGAGGTATTGGCTGAGAGAGGGAGAAATTTGTTGAGGAGAGGGTTGATATGGGCGGCGGTCTCGGCGGGGGTTTTGTTTCTATATGAACATGCTTCCAGCTCAGCGAGGACTAGTATTTGGAGGGATTAGAACCTGCACACAAAAGGTTTCGTGAAATATAATATACTAATAAATAAAAAGGTCTCATAAGCTTACCTCTTAATCTGTCAATAGCCCATTGTTCAAATTGCTCGAGAGTGATTTCTTGAGTTGGGGGGATTTCATAGAAATTGAGGCGGTGGGCATAATCATGCTCCTTGTATGTTGGAGCAGCGAACTGCTTCTTTTTATAGTCAATTGGAGCCCGACGTTTAGGTTCCATGCGAGATCTATCATACTGAATCATGCTGGCTGTGATATATGGTAAATAGTGGTTTGTGGTTGGAGTCGTGAGACCTGGCGGCCGGAACGAGTTGCGGAGAGACGCACCGTTGAGTGATGTTTCGACGCGTCCACTCAACCATGCAAGGTTTTACCGGGTATGAGCGACGCGACAAGGCGCGAAACTTGTTTGATCACGTGATACAGATTACATCGGCCATTTTAGCGAATTGGCGAATAAATCGGACCGGACTCCACGCTGTTTTCCAAAGGGCCTGTGGTTTATTGATAAGAGACCCCGCCATAGCACTCTCTCTTCGTCCATCGCAGACACTATCCACCACAATGGGGCCGTTCCAAGGTTTTACGGGTGATGTTGGATGGAGTTCTCTCCCCATGTGATGCCCGTAAATCACCCGATATCTGCCAACATACCAATGGTTCCTTTAAATCGAGGAGCAATAATACATGTACAAGTGCCCTCAATATGGTTGCCAACTAAAGCTCAGTGTGGACAGCAATGCACACGACAGAATGCACCCTCCCTAAACTGTACATCCCGCCGCGAGTCTCAGTTTCGAGCTCTTCGGAACTTATAGTTGACTCAGCAAGGGCCGACCCTCTTGCAGGGCTTCCTCGGCATTATACGCTAAGTTGGGGCGAGTCTTCCGCAACCAAAGCTCCCGATTGGCCACGACTGCTGACTAATCACATTCGGGCCCTCGTCACCTTCAACTCACCGAAGCCACCGCCGGGACAGCTGCGTCTCGGGGGCCAACTCTTTTGCCAAGGCACCGCCAGCGCCATTGCCGCCGCCCTGGAGATATCTTGAGATAGACAATCTATGCCTAGGTATAAAAGCTGCACTCTTGCCGATGTATGCTACGCTTTGTTGCTATTCTTATTACTACTATTGTTATTATCCCGCAGGATGATTTAGGTACTCCTCATTCCTTGTTCCCTCCCTCTCTCACTTTCTCTGCCCTCCCCTACCTACTCTATACCCGCCTCCGCCTCCGCCCGATCATTGGGGACTCATCTGCCGCTCCTGTGTCTTGACTCTCAGTCAAATTTCAATCAGCTTGCACATTCATCTGCGCCTCCCCCCTCC
>JAFEJD010001266.1:0-23404 GCA_018296065.1 Blastomyces percursus | reverse complement strand
CTTCTGGTGCGGTCGTAGTTGGGGATCGTTGCTGTTGCGGTTGCCGTTGCTGGCGCCGAGTGGTATGGTTTAGTTGAGCCTGTGTTGGTTGTCGTGCTGTTTGCGCATGCGATGGAGTTATAGTTGGAGAGGTATGGGGTTGGGGTTGGGGAGGGTGCGCTTTAGCTGCATTTTTCGGAGTCACTACTAAAGTATATCGTGACCTCTCTTGCAGTCGGAGGGAGCCACTTCGCAACTCTGTGGCAGATTTGGAAGAGTCAGCTTCATTAGGTTCTGGGGACGGTGGCATAAACCCCCCGCCCGTGGTTGTTGAGTCCGCTTCTCCGTCATTTCCTTCCGGAATGAAATCACCAGCTTCGAAGGGCTCTTCCAACCGGGATAAACCCCTCTGAGAGGGCGAGGCCTCCCCTTGACCGCTTTCGCGAATAAAACCTCCACCTGCTTCAATATCATCAGTTTCATCTCCATCCGAAACCTTTTCTTCCTCCTCATCATCTCCTTCTCCCTCAAAAGCATAACTCCTCACCCGCTCCGCAACCCTCAACTTTAGTAACAGCAGCTTCCACATCCCTAGTGCCTCCGCGGTCCGCTTTTCATGCTCAGCCTGAACCCGCTCATCCTCCAAAGCGTCAAGGAGAGCGTAAAGAGCATCGCGATACTCAACAGATGCAACAATTCCTTGCACAACAGCAGTACCATGCCTGCCCCGAAACTGGAACCCAGTCACCGCGTCAGCATAGTCAATGCCTAGAATCCTAGCTGCGTTTGCGGCTTCCGTATGTCGAAGATGAAAGCCACCTTCCGGGACCATGCTAGGCGTATACACATCAATATTACCGTAAGCATTCTTCGTCACCCGATTCTCGACGACGGGTGGTGGCCGGTACAGGTCCGTTTGGTGAATGGCATACATGGGAGTCTCCTGCGCCTCCTCTTCGTAGTCTGAGAGCTCTTCCCGATGCTCAAAACTGCCTTTGGGCCTGGACACGGGAACCCTTTTCAGAGGCTGTTCGCCTACCTTCACCTCCCGACCCAGCCGGTACCACCCATCCGCGCTCTTCACCACGTGCACATCCCCGCGCCGATAGACGGATTCCAGCGGGGGAATTTTCTTGTTGGTAGATACCTTACTCAGCCCAACTTTCCCAATTTCTCTCCTAGGAAATATCACTTCATTCCTCCGCAAATGCCTCTCCAACGCATAAACAGGATGGTCCTTGAAATCCTGAACATTCCTTGGCATCGTTTCCGCAGCAACTTTTGCCGTCAATTCACTGATTTCCACCTGGTCCCGATCATCCAGAAACGGTTTCTCAAAGAAATTCATCGTACGCGCCCACCACTCCTCGCCGTTCTTAGTGGACTCCACGCGCTGCTTTCTCGTCTTGGAGTTGAAAGATTTCGTATAACGTTTTGTAACGTCACGTGCGGACGCGTCGTTTTCAAAAGCGATGACGTAGCTCATATTGTTGTAGCGGTCGCTGGCTGGGGGTTCAAATTTAGAAGGTTTCCCCACGGTGTTGGTCACGATGGGGTCGACGGGGACCCATTTTTGCATCGCTTCGTTGAATGCCTCGACCCAGAATACGGGGAAGGGAGACTCCGAAAATGCTCGTGGCAAAGCTGTATATTTTCACACATCATTTGTTATTACTAGCTCTCCCATGACTCAATACGACAATACGGAGCAAGGTTTCAACTAACCAGCGGGCAGCCTAGGCCTAGGGCTAGTGGCAGGACTTGAAGAGAATCGGGGTTGTCCAATACGCCGGGTCCGTGACGGCGGGGCCGTTTCGTGCGTCATTGTAGAAACACCAGTGGCGAGTGAACCTCGGCTGGCATCAGCACAAGCCGGCGACCCGTCATCCTCAGAGAGGACGATGTACTCCCGCTCCGGTTTCAGGGGCATGATTCCTTTCGCAACTCCCGCAAATGGGAGTACCTGCAGGGAGCACACTAGACGCACATCCACGCCCACAGCTCGCAGAAGCGCACAGAAGAGCTGTGCACCGAGGTCCCTCGATCCTTGTAGGACAACAGCTTGTTTAAGGAAATCTTCTTTGGACGATAATATCTCCGCAGTATCTAGTAGGCCCTTTGGGTTTGTTAGCAAGGGGATTACGCTTTGTATATTTTGCATATTTTCAGAGGAAACCTAGAAATATATGGGTCTATCACACACAGTTGGGTCTTTCAACTCATTTGGATTCTCGAGCCAATATGGCCGTCTCATGCCAGGCACGGTAACTTTGAACCGGCGCCGGAACGCCTCGGTAGCCTGATTCAGACCATCTGCAAAAGTTGTCGAGCGCGTAAACTGTGGTAAGGTCTCCTTGGGATTTAGACACATGACCGTATGCTTGGGGAGAAGTCGCTTTAGCACATTCTAGATGGAGAAAAGATTCGTGTCAGTTGGTTTCCTCTAGCCGCCAAAGTCCACAGCATCTAGTTTTATATACGAACCTGAACCTTATCATCATTACACCACAAATTCCTCAGTTGCACATGGCCTAGCAGACACAAGACGTGCATCTTATGAATATCCAACCGCCACCTCTTCTCCTGCGCTGTGATGGGTTTCCTTCTCACTGCAGCAGCGCGCTGTTTCCCTTTCTCCTCCGGCTTGTCAAGCGTAATCTGCAGAAACTCTTCGGACTCCCCCACTCCTACCTCCTGTTGTTCTGCAGCCCCGTCATACCCCAGCCCGGACGCAGACACAGATGTAGACGAAGATGCAGCTGCAGGCGTGACAATGGTAACCTCGACATCCTCCCACTCCATCTCCTCCTCCTCATCATCATCCGACACATCCACGTCAAATACAGTCTGAACCGGCCCGCCAACATCAACCTCCACCTGTCCTCCTCTGTCATCTTTCCTTCCTTTACCCGCCTCAATTCCGCCAGCTCTTCTCTCCCCAACCCTCCGCCTTTTAACCGGCCTCTCATCATTTGCACGACTCAGGGATCCAGACCGCCCCGATTGCGCTTCCACACCAGCACCAGCCTCGGCCAGCATATCACGATAAACAAGCGGGATCTCGCCGGACGGTTCAGGAGCGGCACGTTCTGATTCCTGTCCACGCCCTCGGCGCGATCTAGATCCAGATTCCCGCTCTGCCTCTGCCGGCCTGCCTGACCCACGCGCCGGCGCTTTCCCCTTTCCCATCACGCGCGAATGGCGGGATTGTTTTACCATGCTTTCTTTTAAGTTTTTTGTTTTCTTTTTTTCTTTTTTTCTTTTTTTCCTTTTTTTTTTTCTTTGTTTGTTTGGGTTTTCTTCGATACGTTTACCCCGCGCGTTCCGTTAGTCGGTATCGCTTGTAGATTGTAGATTATACGTACGTACCGTTTCTCGTGGCTCAAAAAAGGTAACTGCGATATCCCTTTTGTCACCCCTCAAACGCACGCACCCCCGAACCACAAGCCCGGATTCGAACACCCTACCGTTCAAAGCCGGGATCCGTTACTCTAGCAGAGAAATACCAGGTTCACCCGCAGACGGCGAGAAGGGGGGATGTGTCAGTATTCTCGCATCCCAGTTTTCTCAATCTTTCCCGTGCCTGCGACACGTCATGGTAGCAGCAGTAGTACTCGGGCTTCTAGCAACCACTCCATCGCCTGACAAACTCAGTTAAAGTCAACGTGAGTAAACAGAAGGCGATTGCGATTTTCAACTTCAAAAGGTGACAGTGGTGAGTACGTGTAGTAGCAGTAGTAGTTGTAGTAGCAAATGGGGCACAAGATCGCAGCGTAGACGTCGGGATATGGGGCGGAATCAGATAATGAGGCGGTCACACGAAGATATTTTCTTTATTTTTATTGTTATTTTTTATTACCGTTTTGACCTAGCCCGGTGGAGACGGGATGCTGAAGAACGCGCACGCCGTTGGCGAGATTTATAACGAATAGAAGAGAAGCGGCGGAGTTCGAATTGCGAGGGGTTGGATATCGAAGGGGACAGAATCGGTATCTTCCTCGGGGAGGTCTGAGGTCGGGTTGAACGGCGCGTGTGTCCTGTCGTCTTCCTACTGAATGTGTAAACTGTATTCAGGTGGAGTATATCCGCGCTGTTTCTTTTCTTTTCTTTTCGTCTGCTCTCTGCTTTGTCTCTGTGCAGGGGCGGTTGCGGTTGCGGTGTAGTCAAACCATGTTATTATTGGGTGCACGGATCCATAGGTTTTGATAGCCGCGAATATGACCTGTATGTAATGTACAACTGCTGGGACACTTCGATTGTGTGTCAATAATAATGATGGATGATGGTGATTGCGATGTGACTTAAGCAGGCAACCACTCGACAACCACTCGCTGTATGTAGGACAGGCTAGTTAGAGGAAGTTAATTCAGCTCTTTGGTTTACCAGCAAAATATCTGCAAATGCACACTAGTTATTACTATTCGAATGCCTTTACATCACTCTGTATTTTTATACACATTTTTATTTATATGCCCGGCCAAAGAAGGATTTTTCATTTTTCTCTTATTTCTTTTTCAAATGGCAGGGGAAAAAAGCAAAAAAAATAAGATAAATATAAATATAAATAAAATATAAATAAATAAATAAATAAAAAATACAAACCCTCAGCCATAACCTTCCTTCAAGTATCGCAGTCTAGAGCTACCGCCAATGCCGTCATAGCGGCTTGTCTGGCTTGCTTTGTTTCTTTCTTCCCCCCGGCAAACCACTAAGAATGCTAGTTCAGCCAGCCTAAGCGAACCGGCCATCTATTTATCGCGACAGGGGCGCGGCCTCGTTGCAACTATTGACTGACTGACTTGGCCGGGAAAAGATGCTTCGGTACGGAGTACCCGAGAGTAGCAGAGGGAGGGGAGGACAGGGGATCCGAAAAGGGGCAAAGGAAGAGGCCGGCAAGCATCTCCTTAACTGGAGTCAACTACCCTTGTCATGTAAATTTCTCAGCTCGATTGAATTGAATTATTAACAATCTCACGTTTCCCACGAACCCCAATATGTCAGGGTTATCAGTACAATGCCAACTTTGCTTGGTAAAAGACTTTAGTAGAGGGGAGAGAGAAGGACGCGCGCTTTAAATTTGTTGCTTCCCAAGACTCGGGCTTGTCGAGGGCATATATATACATGCGGAAACCGAGTAGGTATTCCAAAAATGACGCAGGGGCAGAAGCAGACGCAGGAACTAGTGTATAAATGGAAAAATGGAGTAAAATTGATGGTCGTAAATAGGAAAGTTAAAAAGAATACGCGTTATTAATAAGAAAAGACAAAGATTTATAGGAAATAAAGAAAGTAAGGAAAAAATCAGATATAATTAATTAGAAGATAAAGTATCAGCAGGAAATGGGAAATTAAAGAGATTAAGAAATATATTTAGGAAACAAATAAAAATAAAAGAAAAAGAGAAGAAAGAACAAGAAGGTATCTCAAGCAAAAATAAACGCTAACAAGAGCAGCAACGGAGTCTCTCAGTCAGATACTTAAATCCGTGACAGACACAAGGGAGGTAAGTCGGCAAGAAAGAGGAGTAGTAAGCGCTGCACATGTAAACAACTCGTACAAAAGTGTAAAAGGTGCGTGGAGATTGTGGAGGAAAAAAATATAACCGGGCGGTATGGGATAGCAACGACAGAATGAAATGAAACGAAAAAAAAAAAAACACTAGAATATGGGGGTTGAATGCCGAGCAGATAAGCACAGGCGCATACACACTGACAAAATAGTTTTCGTCCGTACATATATCCGCTCTTCGAGAAATACACCTTCGCCCCAGACACGTCAGACAGGCAATAAGGTGAAAAAGTCCAAGTAAAAATAAAATCCACACCCATCATCCATTACGCACGCATCACATAGTTAGATTTCAAACATCATCCGTCATGAGGAAAAGGGGCCGCCTGGGTTCATATTACCCGCCAGCCTCATCTGGCAAGAAAATGGTACAGGTTGGTGTGGGAGGCGGGGCGAGGTGGCAGAGAATAAAAAGGAGAAAACAAAAACGGATATCATATTATGCACGGACGAATAGTGATACGGCCGTAGCAAACGAGCGATGCGGTGCAGTGCATAATAATAAACAGTGATATAAACGTTTTCTTTTCTGTTTTTTCCTTTTCTTTGTTTGAGCTCATATACGCGCGTTTACGAAGTGGCTTCAACGGCTTCAGTGGGCACGTCGGTTACGGGTTTGAGCTTGTTGTTGTCGTTGTTGGATGGGGTGGGTGTGCCTGGGGTTGGCGGCGTGGGATCTTGGCCGACTTTGGAAAGCATGTCCACAATTCTACGGAGTTTGGGGTATTGCTGGTTAGATACTGGGACAATAGGAGAGTGTAGGCTGTCGACAAAATGGAAAAGAAAAAGAAAATTGATATGATGATATGAGGTATGAGATGAGCTAAAGAAAAGTATTCATAAATAGTTGAAATAAAGTCTCATACCTAGCGTTCTCGTCGAACATGCCCTCGTTTACATCCTCAAGCTGGCGGAGCTGTTCCCGAATGCTGGCCATCTAGAATGAGAGAAGTCTCCAGTTAGCAAATGAATCAAAAATTCCCAACGATTAAAAAGCAAAGCACGCCTGCAATAACACTTAAGCTCGCAAAATTAAACCCAAAAGAACACAATTAAGAAGCGGATCAAGAATACCCAACAGCAGGCCGCCCCAAAAACAAAAAGCGCGAGAAAAGCGAGTAAAGAGAAATGAAACGGGGCACGCCCACCGTTCCCTCAATAGAAGAACCGAGGTCCTCACCTTCAGTAGTGGTAGGACCAGCGTCTTCTGGCAGTACCTTGGCAGTATCCGCCTGCTTGCCGCCCGCAGCAGGAGCGTCCTCTTCCTTAACTGCCCACTTGCTGTCTTCCAGTCCGCTGGAGGATTTCGCGTTCGAGCCGTTGGAAAGATTTGACGATTCTGGCTTCCTAAGTTTCAATTCGGCGAGTTCGAACTCTAGTTCCCGGATACGTCGGCTGCCTTTGGACATGGATGCTTCGGCTTCGTGTAGTTGTTGGATAAGGGTGATATTTTTCTCGCTTAGAGTATTCATATCTTCCTCGAGGGCTGCAAATTTGGCTTCAATAGTGCTCTTTTTCTCATCTGAAGAACTAGTGGCGGCTTTCAGTGCTTCAAGGTCGGCCAAGGCCTGGTTATGTGCCTTGTTTTGTCTATTAAGTTGCTCTTGTAGGGAAGATACCTCCTGTTTGACTGACTCAAGTTCCTTGTCCAGGGTGGAGATGGAATTCTGAAGTGATTCTTCCAGCTCGTTCTTTTCCTTCTGAACCTTTGAAAGTTCCGCAGCATGCTCCTCGGCCAACGTGGCTATCTGCGCCTTCAAACCCTCAATCTCTGCTATATGAGTAGCAGTAGCCTCCTTCGTCTTCTCTAAATCGCCCTTCAACTCCGCAACGACAACAGCATGCGCCTCCTCAGCCGCGGCCAATTTCTCCTTCGTCGCAGCTTCATGCTCACTTCTCAAGCCGGCCAACTTCTCCTCATGCGCACCAAGCAACTCCTCAATCGCTTTGGTCTGGCCTGCTTCGATTTCCGCAAGTTTCTCCGCATGCGATCCCTCGGCATCCTGCTGGATCTTGAGCTTGATATCTTCGAATTGCTGTGTGAGTTTAGTTTCAAGTTCCTGAAGGGCAGTGGCATGTTCGGCTTTGAGTGTCTCGAGCTGGCTGGCATAGGCGGCGTCGTTGGCAGTGCTGAACGCGACGAGCTCGTCGTATTTGGCCTGTAGTTCTTGGAAGGCGGAGTCGTTCGATCCGGACAGCTCAGCCTTCAGGTCTTCAATTTCGGTGCTATGAGAGGCAGTGAGCTCTGCAATTGTGGCAGTATGTTTCTCCTCGAGGCTGGCGAGCTGTTCCGTCTTTTCTTTGAGGGAATCGTTGGTTTCGTTGACCTCGGCCTCTAGCCTTGAAATGGTAGTCTCGTAGTACTTATCTTTGTCCTTGGTGGTTACCTCGAATGCCTCAAGACCCTTGCGCAGTCCTTCAACCTGAGCCCTTTCGGCTTCGAGATCTTCGTCGAGAGTCCTGATTCGAGTGCTACCTTTGGCAAGATCTTCTTCCAAGGTCTGTACTTTGCCCTCAAGCTCCCGAAGGTTGGCAGAATTTGATTCCCTCTCGGCAGCGCTAGCTTCTTCAACCTGCTGCTTGATCTCAGCTAGAGCCTTTTCACCTGCATCTAGTTTCTCCTGTAGGGATTGTAGCTCGGCTGCATGGACCTTACTGGCTCCCTTTGCTGCATCCTCCAGTTGGGTCTTTGAGCTAGCAACTTCGGCCTGAGCAGCAGCGTACTTCTCCGTTAACGCTTTCAGCTCCTGCTGGAGCGAGTCGGTGGCGGCTTTGGATTTTTCTTCGGCTTGAGAAAGTTCCTCGGCATGTTCTGCCTTTGCGCTAGCCAGGACGGAATCATGCTCGGCCTGAAGTGCGGCCACAGCCTTCTCATGCACGGTGGTTAAATCGGCTTGTTTGAGCAATTCTTCGGATTTAGCCTGCTGCACTTCCTTGATCTCATCCTGTAGCGTCTCGATGACTTGGCTTAGCTTTGCAATCTCCTCTTCTTTTTCAGCAAGTTTTTCCATGATCAGGGTGACTTGTGCGCTCTCAGACTCTGCCTGCGCTAACTTAGCGTCAAGAACTTCAAGGTTTGCTTTTAATTCCATGGTGCTTTGAGACGCAGCTTCATTTGCCGCAGCTAACTCCTGATCCTTCATATCCTGGATAGCCTGCACTTCATCCTTAAGACACTTGATCACAGCGTCGCGGCCGTTAAGCTCCGTCTCCAGCCTTAGTACCTGATCCTGGTGGCTTGCAAGTTCGGCCTTCTCCTTTTCAGAAGCAGCCTTCGCAGTTTCTTCTAGGCTAGCGGCACGGGTGGCCAGCTCCTCTTTCAGGGCATCGATTTGGGCTGTCAGCACAGCAGAGGTGTCCCGTTGTGTAGCAAGGTCAGCTTCAAGGGCGGCTACTGCAGCAGCATGGCTCTCCTTTTGTTGGTCGAGCAGTTGGGATGTCTTCGAGTCACCTTCCTGATACGCTAGTTGTCTGGCAGCCTCAAGCTCCTGAACAAATCGTGATTCCGCCTCTGACCTCTGTGATTCTGATTCGTCTAGCTTCGCTTGGAGAGCACTGAGTTCCTGTGCGTGAGACTCTGTGAGCTCGAGCACTTTAGCTTCATGTTCGGAACGAATTAGATCCGTAGCAGTAGAGACTTTATCTGCCTCTCCTTCCGTTAACTTGGCAGTTTCGGATAATTTCAATTGAACATCGTCTAGCTGTGATTGTAGTTCTGCCACCTTAGCGTTGCTCTCTGCAAGTCGGGTTTGAAGCTCAGCAAGCTTGCTTGCGCCAGTGGACTCATCGCCTTCATTGACAGTATCCAAGCTGCTCTTAAGCTGAGCGATATCACCGTCTATCTCACCCTGAATCTCATCGCGTTTCTCGTCGTTGCCAGCCTCCTCCGCAGCAATTGCTGCCTGCAGCAGTTCCCGGAGAGCTTCATACTCCTTGACCTTTTCCTGTAACGCGGCCGACTTGGCAATGAGCTTCTTCTCTGCCGGTTCGCCGGCGTCAATGGATGGTTTCTTCGTTGTCGACAAGGAACTCATTCGCCTCTTAGACTCAGAACTTGCAGAAGCCGTGGATTTCGTAGCAGTACCGGACGTCAGTCTTGCCGTCCGCGTGGTAGATGCCGCTGTCCTGGAGGTAGCGGTGGTAGAACCCCGCGTAGTCGTGGTGGTTGGCTTCGCAGGGCTCTGGGCGGTGGATGGACGACTTGTAGGTTTCTTTTCAGCGGACGACGGGGTAATTGTTGACCTGCGTTCCGAAGTAGTTCTTGCGGGTGCTCTGGAAGACACAGAACTTGTGAGAGAGGCCCTCTTCACCGTGGCTGAAATGCCAGCCCGTTTGCTCTCGTCCCCTGAACTGGCGATAGATTTGCCTCTCTCATCTGCGGAGCTGCCTAAAGATGCACGTTGTCTATGGGTTGCAGTAGTAGTAGTCGTCGTCGTGGTGGATGCTGGCTTGCGAGCGGTGGTAGACGTCACCGGGGGCCGGGTGGGGGGTCGATTGAGGGTGCTTCCAGTGGTTCCCCTCGCAGTGGCAGAGGTTGGCTTAGAAGTGACGGTTGATGTAGAACCAGCAGGACGTTTCGTAGTGGTAGTGGTAGCAGTTCCAGGGCGTTTGGGAGCAGCACTTGTGCCAGTCTTATGGCGGGGGGACGCAGTAATTGCTGTCTTCTCCTTGACGGGAGTAGGGCTTGAGGGGACCTCTTCAGCAGGCTCTTCCCTGGGCGGCTCATTTTCATCAGTGGGAGCAGAGGTAGCCACAGTCTCATCAACTGAGGATTCCGGGAAAGAGGGCTCAGCAGCCGGAATCAAAGGATCTTCCATCGATGCCATGTTATGGGGATAGGAGGGATCCTTGGGTGTAGTTGTGAGCGCTTAATTAGGGGGGTCCAAGCTTAGTCGGGGTACGAGGGGCCGGGAGGGAGCGCAGGGAACAAGATGAGGACAATTGACTGGGACTTTGGGGAGGCTCCCAGTCAGAGCCAGTACATAAGGGCAATGGTTGGAGGTGGATGAATTTGAGGGCGGTGGATAGAGGAAGAAATAGAGCAGAAGAAGAAGAGGAGGAAGGGGAAGTTGAAGAGGAGGAGAAAAAAATAGGTGGAGCAGAAAAGGGCGAGAAACGGTAGCTTGGACTGCAAAGTACGGATTAGTGTCAGCGCCAGTCACGGAGGCGCAGAGGACAGGAAGGAAAAAGCAAAGATACAGTGGGGATATGTGATAGTTTCTTGAGGATAAATAAAGAGGGGATTTCAACAAAATCAGCATGGACAGGGAGATATGGACGATCGAGATGGAGCGTCTACAGATGGTTGGATGTGAGGGTTGTGAGGGCGTTACAATAACGAGTGGACTGAGAAGAGCCTCTTGTCATCAACGAACAATAGCTGCCTGGACCGATGGAGAGAAAGTGAAAAGGCAGACAAGAATAAGAGCAACTCCTGTCTACAAGCGAAGGCAATTGTAGAAATCATTGTGCAAATGAAGTAAATATCCCCAGCAAGGCTTTAGGAATGTTTCTATCTGAACCATCCATCACTCTACCCTGCCTCCCCCGTAGCTCGCTCGCCCTGAACCTGGCGTGCTAACTTATTTAGTAGTCGAAGTTTAGTTAAAGTAAGGGTCTATTGATTCAGACCAGCAGCCTCATTTCTGCCAGCCCAGACAGAGAGATATCTGATATTCCCCGAATGCCAAATGGTGTGGCATCATCACGACCATCATCATCACCCCTGAATACCTGAGTTGCCAGCACATAAATAATTATATTTCCGATCCATCTCATCGTCTCAAAACACATCACACCACACAACCTTTGTATATCAGGAACTGCAGAATTAACATCGAACTAACACATCCATGGTTCCTTAAAGCGGTCAACCAGACAAGCACGACCCTTGGAACCAGCCAAACAGGCCCAAATAATGGCTAAATAAACACACTGCTTCAATTCCCCATTATCATAAGTCATCGGATCAGATAAAATGTTCACACCTGAATGCCTTTGGGCCGCAATCTCATCTGCATCGCGTCATCCCACACGCTGGCCGCAGCAGGGTGAAAACGAAGATAGCGAATTGCGGAACAAGGCCTAACACTCCTTTGGTCCCTCTCTCCCCCCCCCCCCGGGCAGTTGAGCGGTTTTCGTTATCCAACAACGTAGCAGCAACTACCTGTGCGCGGAGCTGTATGTACGTACGTGCATGTGCGGAACTCCGTCAACCGAAGGCATAATCGTGGCACCAACAGACGACCCCAGATCTTCGCCGGGAATGGGGCGCGCGGGGTAGGGGAAAGGCTAAGAACGAGATTAGTTGGATGCCTGAGACAGCGAATGATTCAGCGATTTTTATACTGCCTACAGACTCCCTCATGATTGATAGAGATGCCCCTGCTAAATGAGAAGAAGCATAGCTCAGTAATTGACTTTTCATTCGTAGTTATACAAAAAAGAAAAAAAGTGGAAAATTTATATACACGGTATGTATGAACAAATAATCTCTGTTGCTAACACTGACAGTAGCAGAATGAGATCTTTTATCTCTCAGAGTAGTTGAGATAGTAGAATGAAATGATACAGTACTGTCACTCTCTACTGTAAACTTTATGGGAGTGCCATATTTTGTATATCAATCTGAAGATGAAGTCATCTCTCTTTATACTGTACAAGGATTTCAATTCATTCAGGATAAACTATTTTATAATAGATAAATTCTGATATATGATCACAAGACTTATCATATTGACAAACCTGAAGTTCCAAATGCATTTTCACCAGAAAACACCAAGTACACGAAGCCAAAAGTAATATCCAGATCATCTCCGCTGTACTCTGTACTTAGGACTGACTTGTTATAGGGGAAAAAGTCAAGCAAGTTAAGCTAAAGGAACAGAACAACAATTGAAATTATACCACAAAGTGCATATCTAAGCAGTAAAAACTCCCCTCCATCTGTATGTCTAATTCTTTGTCATATGACAGAGTGGGTTGGTACCTAGGTATGGATTGAATGGGGTTATTGGAGGAGCCTCCCACATGCACCCACAATCAAAAACATAATACAAAATCAAATCATAAACAGCACTCTGAAGATCAAGTGCACTGAAATTTAAAGCGAACCTAGCTGTCTACAAGCTCAGCTCTTTTGTGGAAGAGCAGCATGATATTGTCAACTGGATGAAGGATAACCTGATCAGACATTGATGCAAGAATGATCACTCGCCTAGAGAAAATTCTGGAGCACAGCTAGACAGCATAATCTTTCCTCTGTTGTCAATATGTTTGTTGACTGTGGTACTGTTGTGGCCGCCCATATATCCCCCAACTCCATACCTTTCGACTCACTGAAACAAACACTGACCCTAAACTGAGTGGCAATGATAGCAATATATTTGCACTAGATAGCTATCTCCTCTAGAATCAAGGCATGATTACAAAGCACTAGACCTCGCCGAGGAAGGCTATTAGTCCAGCTATGTGGTGGTGACGTGTGATGTTTCCAAAACCTCTTGGGGTGCTGGGCAATCCTCGTTGCTTGTCCACGAGCGTGTCCTCAATAAATATTTGGCGGAACTCACGATAATGAATGTCTTGTCGGCTCAGAGGTCGAATTTTGCATAATGACCAAGTCCAGCGTTTGGTGTTGTGCCCATGACCACTCCTGCTATCCCAATTCTCGACTGCGAGTACTCTGTAGGCCGAAATGTCTACTCCCACTGGAGAGAAGACGAACAATATTCTGGAAGCAGCGGCATTCGAGTATGTTCAATCCATTCGGAAAGTGGTCACTGGGTATGTTCGCACTTCTAGTCAACCTATTCCCGCCATTGAAAGTTATGGACGCCTTGGTATACCCTGAGGGCCTCCACGCGACATTACATCTGCGGCGGTTGGGAAGAGGCTTTTTAGCCGGCTACCACTTGCATATCTCAATCTTGTCGCTTGGCAAGACAGACTCCTTACTTGGGGGCCTACCGCATTATTTCCGGGCCCTGTCCTGGCATAACGCCGCCCATATATGGGAGCTACGAGCGCTTAGACTACACGTGCGGCCACGTGTGATGGGACATGGGATTTGGAACTGGCTTTCCGCCATGAGGAAAATTCGCGATGGAATTGGGAGATGCGTTTTCTGGATGGCACTACTCATCCGTGTCTATCGCTGGCGGCGATTATGGCAGCGGGGACGTGGGATTGTGGAATGAGGTGCTCCTGCGATCATCGATTTGCAACAATTCTTTGCAAGCCCGATGGAGAAACTTCGGAAACAATTGCACAATGGTGCACGTATGCCGATTGATTTGCTTGAAAAAGGACATGGAGTGTTAGGAAAGGAGATGGAGCGGTATGTTGAGCTCAAGAGGAGTGAGGAGGCGTCTTCTGGGTCGAGCACCTTCAATATGGTAGGCGGGAGGTTCTTATATGAGTGTTCTGGCCTGCGGATGATGGTTATTCAACGGCAATTGAATTGGCCAGAGCGAATTAATCGTTTGGGCTTTTCGAGCATGAGTTCATTTCTTGCCCTCCTCGAAACGTTGGTTGAACAAAGAGGTGACGATTTACCTCACGGCATTGCACAGAGCCAGCGAACGTCCAAACCCCCTGCTCATCCCTTGCGGCTGTCAGTCGTGGCCAAAGCGATCTCCGCAGGACCAGGGGGCTTTCGAACCTCGGGCTATCAACATGTGCATTGCGCTCAGATCCCCCCAGCTCAGCCCTGGCATGCGGTTCATTTCCACTATCAGTAAACAGTAGCGAATAACATGTCCCAAGGAACCCTGATGATGATTGATTTGGAAACACAATTTGTCCGTCAAAACATTTGATTGTTGGTTGCTAGTCCATCACCAGGATGATGGTGACAGCAAATGAAGCCAATTTCATGGACAAGCGACCTGTCCAGTAGTTACTCCGCTCTTGCTTGGTGATAGTAATATCATCTTCCTTCGGGCTAACTAATTGTTGAGAACTAAAAATTTCATGCTACACGGAGCTTGATGCCATCAAGTAATTAGATAAAAAACTCATATGTTGACATCGTCTCCTCCAAACCAGGTGGTATTGTTTTGACCAGCATCTACGAGGTTTCAAAATACTATGAATGTCAGAAGAACTTCCCCAAAATGAATGCTTTGAAGTTTGCAGAATTATGAGAAAAGCAGGGGCTGAGCTAGTTGTTGTATGTACAATGATAATGAAAAGTGATAACTATGTTTTAATTTTCTGAACATTAATAAAAAGCGATCTACACTCTTATATTATTAGAACATTATTTTTTTTAACAATATACAGATTCCACCGTGGTACCGAAATTCCACACGTGTATGGAGTTCAACCCTTTGCAGAAAATTATAATTCTACCCCTGCACAGATTTCATATGGTGTTCAGCGTGGCTGACAGCCACATCGTGCATCCAAATGGTTCATCTACACCCTGTGGGATTATTCCATGGTTACGTATGATTTCATGCTTATCTATAACTATATATTATTTCATTCATAAGGATTGGATTCCACGCCTATACTGTCTCGAGATTCCATGTCCTGGAGCTGAAGGGATTTCTTGTTGCAAGGTGCGTGCACGCAGTGTAGAGATTTCATGCCAAGAGTAAGATTGCATATCTAAATAAAGATTGTGTGTCCGTTGAATCTCCACGTAGGGCCCTGGGTGTAATTCGGCCTGCATTAGCGGCGCCTCTCCCAAGCAGCCCTAAATCCCACTAAATCCTTCAGAAGTAGTCTCTTCCCCTTTTAGAACAAAAAATGGTCCCAAGGCCTAATCAAGAATAGATCCGCTGCCGAAATGAACTGTGGAAGGCCGCTTATTTGACGCGACGCGGGAACTGTTGTTGTCTTTTTCTTCAGCTGAGGCACCGAGAGCCGAATTGCTAACTATTCCTTCGCTCCATGGAAAGGTCATAGTGTGGGCCATGGTTGTACTGCGGCTCTCGGGATCGTGAGTTCAGCTTCCAACGCAGGAATGGGGAGTGGACAGAAAGATTCTGAGCTGAAGGGAGAGAGGGCGGAGCTCCGGCAAGGCTGGTCTACATAACTATATAGTTCAGGTTGTTTCTGCTTCAATCTTGAGTTATGTCTTCATCAGCCAACGCTGCAAACCACTGATTGTTACTTGTTTTCTTGAGTTCGATTTTCCTTACAAGTACTCTCCTTTTTTGATATTCGTATCTTCAGCCTTTTGCATATCTTCACACGACACCCATCTCGATCTTCCTCAACTTCATCTTTCTCCTCCACTGTCTTTACTCGACCGCTCTCAATACTGGTCGTCAAAATGCATCTCTTGAGTTTAATTTCTCTTTTTGTCATGGTGGCCGCCGCCGCCCCTTCTTCCACAAGGAAAGCCAAGAAACCCGAGCGAGCAGATATCAGCCTGATCAGGGATCTCGTCACTGCTCCCACGATGGTAGACCGAATCAATCTCCTTCCTAAGAACTCGGACTTTGTCTTCAAATTCACCGATCCTCCGTTCACTTCTGGGATTTCCAAAGGAAATGGTTAGTCCCCATACCCCAGTGCTCCTCGTGCATTACCTTCGTAGTCTCCATTTAATGCTCTCTATTTTTCAGGTGGATACAGCGTGAGCGCCAACCGCGCCACTTTCCCTGCCCTCATCGGCAGCGGCGTCAGCATGACCCTCGGCTTCCTAGATGCCTGCGGCTTTAACACACCACACACCCACCCTCGAGCTGCAGAAATGAACATCATTGTGAAAGGCCGCTTGAAGACTCAATTCATCATGGAGAACGGTGCCCGCGCCGTCTACAACAGCCTCAACCTCTACGACATGGCCATCTTCCCTCCCGGAGCTATGCACGCCGAATTTAACCCCGACTGCACACGTGCAACGTTTGTGGCCGGCTTTGGAGATGAGGATCATGGTGTGCAGCAGACTGCACAGACTTTCTTTGGGCTCAGGAGAGATATGGTTGATGCCACACTGGGCATCAGTGGAGCTACCATCTCTGGAAAGGATATTGATACCTTCAGGGATATGATCCCCAAGAACATTGCACTCGGCGTTGATAAGTGCTTGAAGAAATGCGGCCTCAAGAGGAATGCCAAGCGCGAATTGACCAAGTGGTAGGCAAGTCCTTTTTTTTAGCACTTGTAGGTTGCTTGATAGCTGAATAAATCGGGAGTATGATAGAGGTTGCGGCGTTCTTCCGAAACTTTTTTGTTTTAGCGTGGTTTCGTTAGCGTATATTATACAGGATATTATTGAACAATCAACGTATTTTTGTATATCAATTGGTATTAGTTTACATATGTGTTGGAGCAAGGGAATCTCGTATGATTGACTGGCTACGAACAACCTTAGGGTGGCGAGGACCTCCTTTATGGTGAGTCAGGCTCGGAACAATATAAATCCGAGAACGCTAAACTCAATATACGGTGACTTATATGACGCTAAACTATTTAGATGTTAGTGTCTTGGCAATGGGCACCAACACTTATGAACACTACCCTAACCACCTTCAACACAAATTCTGGTGACCAGCATCCATTTGTCACCCTGCTTGTCCATTCATTAGGCAATCCTTGTTTTGTTGGCACAGTTGTTGGGTGAAAAGACATGCGGTTGTAAATCAAGCGTACATGCACCATTTTAATCGAGCAGGCTGCACAAAACCAGCTTCCAAAACGTACCTAAGCTTAGGCGCGGCGATCGAAGATGCGACCAACGCCGTCTTCATGGTGTTCGGCGCGGTGCTGCACCTCGACGAAGAGATGGTGGGGTGGCATCTGTGTCGGACAACAAACAAAAACAAGAGCGAAAGGCCAAGCGTCGTGCCATGATCAAAAATGGCGGGGAGATCTGGGCGCCTTTTGGCCGTGGGGTCATTGATCACCACAGGATCACAGAAATCAGTTCAACGGCCTCTGCCGTCCACAGGTCAACACGGCCACAAGTTCGCTGTCGTCGCGCCTACCAGGTCCATGGACCATTCCCCAAGCGACCTGGACAAGCCTACGGGCTCCCTCGGCTAGCATAGTGACTTTAAGCACTGGCCGTACATAAATACCCCTTCCCTTGGTCATTATGTTAGTGACGATGCTTCCCAGATCGATGTTCCAGTTGCGGAGAGGTAGTCATTACTGTGCTCCAGCAATAGATCATGTGGGAAGTGAGGCTATTGTAAAGTTGCCCTCTGGATTCAGAAACTGATTTGACGCAAGCAGGTATGGTATAAGAGATTGAGCCAAGGAAGAAAGCCTCTCTCGTACACGGACTAGCGTTTCTCAACCCTGAGGCGAACGGCATCCCCCATAGCGAGCGAAATCACGAGGATAGGGAGAGTTTAACAGGTTGATAGTTGTGGATAATGACAGGGTGGTTTTATCGCCAAGTGTACAGAGTATTTTATCTAAATCTAAGTTAAATCATCTGCGTATGTTAGTAACTAATCAGATCAACTCTCGATTCCCTCGAAGCTTGAATTGGATAGGATCTCTTAATGCCCTTTCAAATAGTTAACTAATGAAATGAATCTCTGAGAAGATAACTAAGTGTGTGGAGAAAAAGTACACCACTCGTCGTTCTCTCCTTTCAACCCTACATCATGCACCCTACCCCCTTTGCAAAGCACGTAAACGGTGCCGGTGACACCTAATTCTGTGTCTGTGGAATTTGACATGGTCGCAGACATGCAAAATCCGCCTGTATCAGAGCTGGCAGGCATCCTCCTTGACGTTATTAGACTGAAGGTACAAATGTACCATATCCATGAATATGAATAGGCCTCTCGCGCTTGATTGCCCTTGAATACCTCGAGTCATCGTCACATTGCTAGTGACAGCGAAAGAGACGAAGACATGTGGATGGTTCAGAAACGTAACGACGCTCAATCGAGTTTGGCGTCACCGCTACAATTGTGTGAAAATATTCAGTCCCCATCATTATCTTTCTGCTATTGGTATGGCGGGATATCGCGGCGGTTGAGAGCATGGAGTGAATGAAGCAAGGTGCTCCGGCAAACCATTAACGTAGTTAGCCGGGTCTGCCGCCGCCAACTATCCAGAACCATACTTAAATATAGCGCGGGATCCTCCCATCTAGCCAGAGATGTAACAGGACGAGCTCCCAAGAGGGTGATTTCGGGAGATCAGTCTCCACGTGGTCTGAGCAGACCCGGGGGATGGAGTGATGTGGTATATATAACTAGTTATTAGCTATAATATGTACATGTAGAATATTTTACATCATTCCCTAAGGGGGCATAAACACTGTGTACCTTAACCGCTATCCTCAGAATATAGTTATAAAGTTACCCACAAAACCACTCCCTGAGAAAACGATCTAGTTACATCAATCAATCAAGAACACAACACAAACAATGGCCGCCACCCTCCTCCTCGACCTGCACAAACTCCTCCGCATCGCCCCCTCCTCACCGCAACCGCAACTCTCACCCTCGCCAACGACCAAAACCTCCACCTGTCCCCGTTCCTCCACCCCTCCCACCGCGACAAAGCCAACGCCCTCCTCCCTAGCTACTTCAACGTCTGGTTCCACCGCGGCCTCCGCTGCCTCCTGCCGCTCTACGGCCTCACAATCGCCGCCTCGGTCGCCAATCTACGCTACTTCGATCCCCAGACTCTGCTAGCCCGCGGCGCCAAGGCGTGGTATATCGCCGGGCTACGGTGCTGCATTTTGCGTTCGTGCCGCTGGTTATGTATCCGGTGAGAGATATTGTGGAGGATCGGTCTGGAGGCAAGAGTACGGAGGACTTGAGGAAATGGTTATTTGTGCATCGGATTCGGTCGGTCGTGGTGGATGCACCCGGGTGGGTGTGTGTTTTTTGGTTGGGGTGTTGAAGACGGGTCGTGCTGTAAAAAAAGTAAGGGCGGATACATTGCTTTCTTTGCGTACATAGATTGATTGGAGGCATTTTTTTTTTTCGGTTTATTCTTTTTTTTTTTTTTTTAAATGAATGCTCTTTATGTATATATTTGTGATGGTGGCATGTGTAGTCTAATCGAATTATCTCTCTCTCCCCCCCACAAAATGCCCTGCGCATACCTCAATCTTGGAACGCTGCTAATATATATTTCCATTTTTGCTAACTGCTTACAACACGTTCATTCGGCGGCTAATGAGCCCCTTAAATCGTCTTGTATTGTTCAATGGCTGGTGGAAGAGGTGTTCGAATACTTTACCCTATACTCCTTCGTACGTACGCCAAAATACTTCCTTTCAACACCTCTTCTCTCATCCCTGGGATCGAGAACTGCATCGAACAGGGCTCATCCCTCAATCGATGGATTTGGATTGATACATATTCTTCCTTCCAATAATTTCAATGCTCTATCAATGCTCTTGAAACCATCGGTCTTCAGATCAGTTAAACAGAGGAACAGCGGGGGAGAAAAACATTTGTATTTCCGACGTAGGAGTTTTGCGAACTAGCCATTTTCTTTTTAATGTTTGTGTGAAAACAGGGATAATCGCATAATATAGGTCATACTTCCAGCACAGTCTATGGATGTTGTAATACGTGAACAGTGATGGTTTTTCAGGCTCTGCGCTAAGCTGTTCGGATGGGAGATTGACGTCTAAAAGGGCAGGCGCGGTGGCTGTCATCCACGGATAGTGGCGTTACTTGACTTGTTTCATAAGCCCTAGGGAAGATGCTTCAAATAATAGCACGGATAAAATAGGGTGTTGACGGGAAAGCCTGCGCAGACCAGCATACACCTGATCGAGATGGTCGAAGCTGTGGCACGTGTGCACACTCCGTCAAACATAAAGGATATGCAAGGAAATGACATCTTCCGTAAACTAAATACCGAACAGATTTTAAAGGTACTAGTTTCATTCAAACTTCCAAGAGCCAACTCCACTGTCGCGGATCCAGGGTAAAATTATCAAGTCGCATCGCAGCAACATATGAATCTCGAATCTCTCGCGCCTTCACGCGCAGGTCTTCCATGGTTCGGCCGCTCAACTCTGTCCTAAAGTCGCGAAGTATCATGGTATACCGATCGGGCCCTGTTGTGGAGATTGATTAGCATGCCGCAACTGCGGTTGCGTTTACCATTCGCGTCCAAAATAAGAGCACAGTACCTTGATATCTCTCTAAACCGGTTACAAGCGTTTCGCTCTCCGCCGTCGTCCAGGGAAACTCGTCTGAACCCTCAGGTAGCTGTTCGTTTGACGAGCCTTCATCAATACTTATGATAGAAACACGATCATCCTGCTCATCATTCGGCGTCAGGGTTACTTCTCGGCGATGCGGGCGCTTGTATTGCATATTTCGATGAGGCCCAAAACTTTTCTGCTGAATGTTGTTAAGTCGTTCTAGCCGTCGCTTGGTCTGTAGCCGGTATGATTGGTTGTCAAAAAAAGTCCACAAGAAACGAACCACGACTCTGATCTGCTGGAGAGTGTCTCTGAAATGGATGTATGGCAGGAAAAACTTGGGCTGGATCCTTTCGCACAACAAAGAAAATGATTGCAGCAGCTGTGTCAACTGTTTCATTCCGTCAACAGAGAGCTCATTATCGACGTAGTGTGCTGCAAGGCATATTTTCAATAGGCTTACTACCTCCGGTACAGCATAGACAGCAATTTCATTGACGGCTTGCCGTTTTCGCATCAGATCACGGTTGTCGGTAATAAGGTTGCCATTCTCATCGAAAACCAGACGAACTCTGGATAAGATGTGAGATATTTGCTCCACGACCTCCTGGGCATTGGATTTTTCTGCTTCGCACAAGTAGTGCGGCACTGTTTGATCGTCCTGTCGAATTTCTCTTGTCCTGGCGTAGAGTTGCTTGGCTTGCGTGATGACTGCTAGTGCTTTACACAGAAGACGGCTCTTTTGCGTGAGGTTGGGACTCGGGATGAGCTTTTTGGCTTCTGCTAGAAGATCGGACCAGTTGGTATGTTGGCCAAAAAGCGCGGCGGCTTGCCAAAACTGTGCGTCAGCAGGATCTTGTAGAAAGACGTTCTCAGCATCCGTTTCTCTAGAGTCGGATTCCATTTGGGATCCATCCTCGAAATCACCGACGTTAGAGACGCTCCCATGCTCGATTTGCACTTCGCGATCTGATTCATTGTTTTCGCTTTCGCGCCTAATTCGAACGTCATGCTCAGATGGATTGTGAAGAGCGATCCGACGCTCTTTCTCGGTATCGACATCTCCTCCCCCTTCGCCTGCGTCATTCTCAGGGCTTTCGAGCGGGAATATAATCGCACGATTTACGGCTTGTTGAGTGTCCTCATGCATTGGATCTTCCCCAGCCGAAGAAACCTCACTACCGTTCCAATCGTCCGACTCTGCAGCTCTGTGCCGAGGCGGTGGAGACGAGTGAGGAGGCTCGCCTGTTTCAACGCTTTCTAGCATTTTTTTCATTAGTCTGGTTAATGGTCGTTTCCTCCCAGCAGATTCAGGCGAGCTAAACGCCTGCATTAACCCTCGATGAGCTCTGGCAAGTGAATACGACGGGCGCGAACCCAGGACTCTTAACCGGGATGAACGCCGCGGAGTGCTGAGATTTGGGGATGGTTCGGTTTGTTTCAGCCCTCTGTTCCTGGTATACTCTTTGAGTTCCTCTTCACTTCTGTAATTCTCATCTTGTTGATCTTCATCTGGACTTTCTCCCTCTTCAGACCAGGACTCGGATCCCTCTTCACTAGCTGAAACTTTCTCATCGTCTCGAATGTGTGTTACATTAGACTCTGCACGCTCAGACCGATACGCTGCCCTTAAATCGTCCTCTTCCCCTAGTTTGCTATCCAAATCATTAAAAGTCCCACTTTTGGGCATAGAATTCCGCCACAAATTACGAGTGAATGTTTTCAGAGGTTTAGGTGTGTCTGGAATGACATATATATCTTTACGACTCCGATTGTTGCGGGCTGTTTCAGTGACCACTCGTTCCGCCGGTTGTGGTCGTTTCAATTTGACCGACTCGAACGGGCTCAGTGTCCTCGCATTGTTCTCCAACAGTGGGGGCGACAACTCACGCAACACCTCAGAATCCTGCCGCTTACGTTTACCAATAGCGGAATTTGCGGGGATGTCCTCGCCGTGAGACGAGGCATCATCGTCGTCGTATTGTTGGGTGGTCCAGATTGACCGTAAAAGCTCCACTGAGAGCTGGGGTCCGGGGTCTTCATCTTCGTAACTTGAATCCATTGTGGAGAGAAGTTAGGAGACGAGGTTTCTTGGCAACTTCATCCCGTGTGCTGATTAAATGCCATCTTCCATCGGTCCCTCATAAATTGCAATTCCGGTGGGTGACGTTTTGTGTCCAAGGGTTGGGACTAAACTAAGGCGGCTCAAGCTCAAAACGGCGGCAGTGACACCGTGTGCTCGATTCGGTAGTTAAATTAGCCGCCAACTCGCCGCGGAGCTCTGCCGCGCGACTTGGAGCAACATCAGCACCTCTCCATACAATCTGAGAGACATTATCCAAGAATGTTCACATCAACTACCCGAACCGCGTTGAAAGTTTAGGAACATATTTTAGAGGGAGAAATATGAATACTTATGTATTGTACATTACTACGCAACGCGGCAGGCTTCCGCCTGATCCATCTAAACACTAAGTGCAAGACAAATATCGAAGCTGGTTTTGGACTGTAGAGTGCCGCGGCGACATAGTTCAACCTGAATGCGAGTTTTGCATAAATGGTCGTGGGCCATTTCTCCATTGCGTCGCTCTTTAAAGATACCTGAACGGCGCCTGCGCAAATTTTCGCTACTGAAATATTGATACACGCTGCAGCTCTCGGCGGAAGTGTGATAGGCTCTATAGCCGTTTTTGACCTTAAGGGAGGGAACGAACTAATTCGTCTTTGAATACAAATTCAGACTAACCGTGCCAAGCTTACTCA
>JAFEJD010001265.1:0-17472 GCA_018296065.1 Blastomyces percursus | reverse complement strand
TCTCATTGTATCCATCCTGCAGGATATTGGCTCCCCGATCCACATACTGCGTCCGCTTTCGTACGGTCTCCTCCTTAATGTCATGGTCACGAAGGATTGCATTGACCATATGTCCACGAGGATGAGGGAAAGAGTTTATCTGTCTGCTCTGCTGGAACTTGAACAGATCCACCACAGCTGCCACATACAGTCTGACTGTGCTCTTACCCACAGTCTGTGGCACAGCTTTGCCATCTCTGTCCGTACGGACCCTTCTGTTCTTGCAAGAGGAGCCCTGAAGAGGGCGATTAAGGACCTCCTTCTCCAGAAACCAGACCAGCTTGGTTTCTGTCACCATTCTCCATCTTCAAAGCCTGTCTTCGTACAGAAGTCCTGCAGAGATGAGATTAGAGAGAGGATTATTTTCTTGATTGAACCATGTCAGATTCAGATCTTATATCTACCCACCCGCCACTCCTTCTGCCTGGGTAGATACTGCTTAATGGTTGCTTTTCGGCCAGTTCTCCAGAGCCTTGGCCAGGGCCTGCTCTCCGTACGAGAAGAGCTGTTTACTGATCTCAAGCCGCTGGTCCATCTCTGATGAAAGATCAGACTGAGACAGGAATGTCATGATGATTATTTTTTTCCCTAGCTAACTAACTAACTAACTTAGAGAAAGAATGCCTGCTCGTATGAAGAGAGAAGGAACATAAGAGAAGAGAGGCGAGGAGCAAGGGGCCACCGGCGCTGCTGTGCATACGGTAAAAATTTGAATGACTAATAAAAGCCCCTCTAGTTAACTAACTAGTTAACTAGCTAATAAAGATTGGTTAACGTTAAGTTAACGTTAACTAGTTGTTTAGTTAACTAGTTAACTAAAAGTGCTTAATTAGTTAAGAATGTAACCATTTTTTACTGAGGGATGGCGTAGCTTACCCTACTAAGCTTACTGTGCGTAGAAGAGAAAATGTAGTGATTCTGGAATTATGAGCCACATCCACATGCGGATTGACCCTCCTGGCCTGGGTAGCCTCAAATGTTAGATGAGGTATTGAAGGCCCGAGGGTAGCATTCTTGGAAGAGGTGAAAGCTACTCCAGCAAGGGGACCTCAACCCGGGATACTAGATAGGAGATTCAAGAATTCGAATGTGGTCAGTTGAAATTGCGATCAGACAAACTTTTATGGTTTTTTATTAATTATTGCCTGACAAAGTTGTTCCGCCATGGTCATATCATATGAAGGCCGGGCTTTCCGGCGGTGGATGCCAAGAACCAAAAAAAAAAAAACAATAAACATAAAAATGAAAATAAAATACAAAAAGAGCAACAGAAATTTTGATTTTTCCTTGCGTTATTATTTCCTTTTCTCCGGCGAGATTCAAGCCCCACACTCAAGATAATCTCATCTGATAAAACGGAAAAGTCTTCCTGGCACGTGGGGTTTGTTTCTCGGACAGCTTGATACATGGGGGAGGCTTTGCATACATACACATACTGAAACAACCCCATGAATCCCGTTTCAAAATGGTAATACCGCTAGTAACACTTCTGGTATTATATCCCATAAATTATTTCAGCTGTAAACTTCGTATTTGGGGAACGGAAATCATGTATTGAACTGTAATATGAGTCTGGACACGGATCAGATAAGTTTAACTCGGGCTATGGTCCTGTACCACACATTCGTTTCCCAACAAATCTCGGATCAGATAAGCAGACGGCAAAGGAGCTCCCGGGAACAGGCCATTTGCGATGCCTCAGGTGAACCCGTTTACATCTAAGGGTGCTCGGGGCCACTGCGGATGCATGGGAAAAGTATTGCTAAGTGTGATTCGGGGCGTAATTACGAGTGGTTGTTTTCTGGCTTTCCATAGTTACTTGCGTTCCCAAGTGAGCTCCACTTAGGGGGTTCTTTCAAAACTACGATACCGGGTTTACTTCCGTGGTAGCAATTGCTAGTGAGGATGCCTTAAATTCGGGTCGCAAGATGTTTCCAGTTCCCATTTTTCAAAAGTGATAACTCCACACAAAGGGAAGGTCTTTCTCCCCTCTACTCTGCTGCTATTTACTACCTACCCTGTGCTCAGTCCATCAAAACATGTCGCTTTCCTATCAGCGTATACCTACCTATATTCAGTCAATTATCTCACCCGTTGTCAGCGCTCTCTTTTCCCACGGTTTATTCCAACAGCAATCCCTTACCATGCCCAGCAACGAAGGCTCGTCCAGCACCATAATTCCGAAAAGGGTCCTTGTGATAGGCGGTTCATATTCTGGGCTTGCCGCAGCTCTGAACCTGTTGGACCTATGCCAAGGTCGAGATTGTCGATTTGCTGCCGCCTCGAACCCCGAGATTGTTCAGCCCGCAGAGACAAGAGAGAAAGTCCCAGTACAGATAACCATTGTGGATGAAAGAGATGGTTACTGTAAGTCGACTGGCAGCCCCCGCCATACAATGCCTGTGAAACCGAGCCGAAAACTAACAGAACGGAAATCGTTCACATAAGTCCATCTTATCGGGACTCCACGCGCCTTTGCATCAGAAGAGTATGCTTCGTTCGCGTGGAGAAAGTTCGCCGACATTCCCGCCCTGCAGACACCAGCTATAAAATTCATACAGGGAAGCGTCACTAGCGTGGACTGTGAGCGAAAAATCTCTACGATCAAGGAGACCGCCACCAACAAGGAAATCACCCAAAAGTATGACTACTTAGTTGCAAGCTCCGGGTTGAGACGAACTTGGCCGAGTGCGCCAGAATCCCTGAATAAGGATGACTATTTTAGGGAGGTAGAGGAACATATTGCGAAAACACGGCTGGCCCAAGATTCCGTCGTTGTCATCGGCGGTGGTGAGTTCCCTGATCCGATGAGATATAGTGTTGGTATAATGAGGCATCCCATTAACCGGATGAGTTATTTCTACAGGAGCCGTCGGTATCGAAATAGCAAGCGAGTTGAAGGAAATACATCCAAACCTAAAGGTTATCCTAATCCACTCAAGGGACAAATTGCTGTCATCGGAGCCTCTTCCTGACGAATTCCGCGATCGGGCTCTCGAGCTACTCCATGACACCGGCGTCGAAACCATGATGGGTTCACGGGTAATCGACACAACCCAAACTCTGCTAAACGGGAGCATGACTCCAAGCTACACACTCACATTAGCAAACGGACGAACGGTAAAGGCAGGCTACGTCATCAATGCCATATCGAAGTACAGCCCGACCGCCACATACCTGCCCAGCTCTGTGCTTAACAAAGAGGGCTATGTGAAAGTCAATCCGACGTAAGGAGCATCGGCCCACACAACTACGTTGACAAAATAGGAGTGCATATAGCAACTAACATAATGCCGATAGTCTAAACTTCATCGACGAGGTTCCTAATGCTCAATACCACTTCGCAGTCGGGGATCTCGCCCTGTTGTCCGGTATCAAAAGAGCCGGACGGGCAATGTATCACGGACACTACGCCGGGATGAACATCTACCAGTGGATGCTAAATGAACGATTCGGGACAACGCCGAAATTTTCTGAGGTGGCACACTTGCCGCCGTCCATGGCGATAGCTGTGGGGAAAAATACTGTCGCCTGCGGCCCCGAAGGCGTGGTGTCAGGAGAGGAAATCGCGAAAGTGTATTTTGAAGATGATTTGGGATTCGGAAGTACGTCTTCTTTCTCCTTCCTACCTTCTTTTTTCTGCGGAACGTGTCTACATATACGAGTGGTTTGCTAACTTTATGACAATAAATTAGTCTGTTGGAATTACATGAAGCTTGGAGAGCCGGCCAAGGCTTGAGGTTCGTGTTTGCTCATGGGATGACTTTAGGCTTGCTATTTAGGCCCTATGGTGTTTTGGCGTCCAGGCGAGATATATGCTAGTCACGGTATAGGTTTTATTATGTGAATGGCTACATTTTACGAGTTAATTAACGGGTCAATTAGAAACTGAATGTATCATTTTGTGGTAGTCAATTTTTCTTTCTGTGTTTCTTCGGTGCTTCAAGAAATGTTTCTACTCTAGGGGAAGTAGACATGGAGCTAAGCGAAGAGATTTATTTTGCCAATATAGGAATATATAATAAACCTTGTGAATTCATTAAAGTAATGCATAAAGGAGTAGTTATCTAATAATGTTATATTATGAAAGCTGTATCTGAAATTTATCACGAAATCACAAGAACAAAATCTCTATGTTCAACTTTTAGAGTTGCAAAAGGCAAAAAGTAAAAACCCCCAGTAATAAATCAACAGGTTAAAACTTTTTGTCCTATATTACTCAAAGGCTTGATGCAATGCATTTATTTTATAGCTTTCGCTCCGCTCTGCCAATTCCGTATGAGTGCCTTGATCAGTGCATCTTCCATCCTCGATAAGGAAGATGACATCTGCTTTCCGAATCGTATAAAGCCTATGCGCGATGGCAATCACAGTCATGCCTTTGGTTGCTTTCTCTAAGCCGGCTTGGAGAAGCTGTTCAGACTCTGCGTCAAGAGCACTCGTCGATTCGTCGAGTAGAAGGAGCTGAGGCTTCCGGACAAGAGCGCGGGCAATTGCGAGTCGCTGTTTCTGTCCACCTGAAAGTTGGTTTCCGCCGGGTCCGCAGTTCGTGTCATAGCCTTCCGGCAGACTGACGATGGTGTCGTGGATATTCGCCAACCGGCAGGCTTCTTCGATTTCTGCGTCTGTTGGCTGGTGGCCAGGACGGGCTCCAAGGGCAATATTGAATCGGATGGTGCCTTCGAAGAGGACGCTGTCCTGCGGGACAAGAGCGATGTTATCGCGGAACGACACACTCTCGCGGCTTGAAATATCCTGGCCATCAATGTGAACACTGCCCGAGCTTGGTGTATATAACCTTTCGATGAGTGATATGATCGTCGATTTGCCGGCGCCGCTTGGGCCAACTAGCGCTGCAAACTGGCCTGGTTTGATGTGGATATTGAGACCATGAAGAACCGGAACCTCTTGGCGCGCTGGGTACGAGAACTCTACGTTGTTGAGAGAAACACCAACACCTCCATGCCCTGCATCGGGGCGTTTCTCTTTCGAATCGGGATTCGCTTCAAGGTCATTGAGGGCCCGCTCCAGAGGTTGAATCGGGCCAGAGAGTTTTTTGGTCGATCCAAGGTCGAGGAGGTTCATAATCCGAGCAAGCGCGGTGAACGCGCGCGTCACGTCTGGAGCAAGCGTGAACATCTGGCCCCAAAGCTGTGCGCTTACCAGGAGAGCCATGAGCACAATAAAGAACTGTTTCTGCGAGTAATCCCCGGCAATAATTCTCTTTGCGCCCCACCAGTAGGCAAGTGCATATAAGAAATTGCTCAGGCCGTACGCAATCGCTAGCCAAAGGTTGGCATACGTGCTCTGTTGCGCAATTTCTTTGGTCGGGCCTTTCAGTGAGCGTCGATAGGTTCCCAAAATCTCATGTTCTAGGGAAAAAGAAGAAATAGTCTTGATCGAGTTGACGGCTTCAACTGTAATCCCGAGCGATTTCTCAAAGGCTTTTGAATGTCGTTCTTGGAAGCGTGCCATCGTCATGACTCGCATAACACCCGCACCCAGCATCAGAGGCACGACGGCGAGACAAACCAAGGCAATCTTCCATGCAATCGCGTGGGATAATGCAATTGCTGCGACAACATTCACCAATATAGCAATAATGGTACCTACTACGGACCCAGTGAGGCCGGACAGAGCATTACCATCCTGGGTGATGACTGAAAGTAGGAGAGTAGGACTTCTTCCATCTGACTGATGCCATTGCAGGTCCTGCTCCATGAGAGCCCTGAACGAGAGAACCCGAACTTTGTAGGTAATCTTTTCGGCCACCCAGCCGAATGCTGACCAGCTTCCCAGGTTAGCGAAAAACTCAATGACGGCGAGGATGAAAAACATCAATCCGTAAAATTTGCCGGCAGACCTGATGGAATCTGCTGTTTCGCATGGACTCAGTTCGCCAATCGTGTTGCCGAAGATAATCGCAGAGGCGGAATATGTGCCTCCAACCACGAAAGCACAGGTCAATGCCAGGAGAAGGAAAAGGATTTGCGGCCGGAACATTGGACTCAAGGCTTTCAGGGTTGACCATATCGATCGTTTCGCATTAATATCGCCGCAACTGTCTTCATCCTTCTGCGTGGATATCTCCAAAGAGCGTTTTTCGTCAAGGCCAGCTTCGACGATATGTGGACTATCGCACTCTTTCTCGGTTATGTTGCCCATCGAATCCTTTGCTGCCGACGAGTCACTCGAGATATCATCCTCCTCGGGACGAACATTGAGATTCTGTAGACGCACTAGACCAGCGTATGCGCCATCTCTTGCTATCAGCTCTGAATGAGTTCCCTGCTCAACAACTCTTCCTTGATTCATAACGACAATATTATCAGCGTTCTTGATGGTGGAGAGACGATGAGCAATTGATACTAACGTCCTCCCGCTCATTACTCTCTCAATGGCAGACTGGACGCGTTGTTGACTGGTAGAATCTAGAGCGGCGGTCGCTTCATCAAGAATCAGAAGTTTTGGTTCTTTGACCAAAGCTCGAGCAATGGAAATTCTTTGCTTCTGGCCTCCCGATATCAAACTACCACTCGAGCCGACTAGAGTGCCATAGTTATCTTTTAGACGGCGTATGAAAACACTCGCATCAGCGAGACTTGCCGCCCTTTCCACCAGTTCTACAATTTCGACAATATCTGGCCCCCGAATCTCTGCTTCTTTCGTCAGATCCTGTCCATTCCTGACAGCGGCTGCAAGATCGGAAAGCTTGTTTCCAAGCAAGGCCGATGTCAAGTGAGAGTGGCTTGGAGAATTTATTAGCCCTAAAGCAATATTCTCAAGGATGGACCTGTCGAGTAACGATGGCTCTTGCTGGACAAGACTGAGATTGCTTCGCAAGAACCGAACGTTGAGATCTTGGATGTTGTGCCCGTCAAAACATACTTCTCCGCTTGCTGGATCGTATAGGCGCGTTATTAGGCCTGCAACAGTGGATTTCCCGCTCCCGGATAGACCAACGATTGCAGTGTGCTGTCCAGCCGCACAAGATATCGAGACATTCTGTAGCACAGGGTTGTCCGGCCGGGATGGAAAGGCAAAAGAAACATTTTTCAGCTCAATATTACCAGAAGCGCTTGGGAGAGAGTTCCCGACGCCTTCAGCTGTGCCATCTATTTTCGGTTGTCGATTGATATCAGCTTCTAATTTTTCGAAGGTAACTCCCGCAGCGTCAAAGACTTGAACAAAAGGAGCGACCTGGCTAAGGATCAAAGTAGCTGTTAAAAAAGTTAAGTTAGCATGAAGGGTGTTGGATGTTGGATACTGGATACATTAAGGCGAATGTCTCACCATCGACCAATAAGAAAATCACTGTGTATGTAGTCCCGACTGTTGACCCGGGATTACCAGAGGCAACTGCATCTGCGATCGTTTGAGACCCTTGCCAGAAGGCCAGTGCATTTGCGGAGAACGCGATAAAATACAGCAATCCTGACTGGGTGGCAACAGAGAGTGCTTTCCTAATTCCAGCGGCCTTTGCATCTCGCAGAAGGCCAGCGAACTTTGATTCTAGCTTTGCATTTGCGGAGAAAGCATGTACAACTGTTGCGTTCGACAGTGATTCCATCGCAACAGAGGATGCCCCAGCAACGTTCTTCAACACGGCTGCTGCATACTTTTGAGTGTAGTAGCCGCCTACAAGTGACATGAGCAGATAGGCTGGTGTCAAAGACACTAATTCTCCACCTAGCTTGGGATCCTTGATGAAAGCGATGATATAAGCTGTGATGAAAAATGACACGCTATTGAGGACAATGCCGACCTTCTCAGAGGTCCCTTGTTGAATCGTGGTTATGTCACCAGTGAGCCGGGAGGCGGCTTCTCCCGCTGGCATATCGTCGAAGAATGAGACATCCTGTCGTAATAAGCTTTTGAAATACCGCTCGCGAAGCCGTTGGGCCAGACGTTCACCAAACAAATTCCACGAAGCGACATAAATATACACCAAGGCAAAGTAGGCTATTCCAATATAGACGACTTTGAGGACCTTTTCATTGACTTCTGCTTGATATGCTGCGCCGAATTGAGAGTCCACGCTGCAGGACGCAGAATTGAGATTGTCAACTAATTGGCCGAATAGAATGCCCATCAGAGGGAATGGCACGCCTGATGCAATCGCGGCTAGCAGGCCGACTATAAGGAGAGTGAGGTCAACTTTCGTCGGCTCTGCATAAACCAAAAGGCGGACATATCTAGTCGCCCGTCTAATATACTGTATGATCACCTCTTAGTTAGCCGCGCGCTCGATAGATGGTTTTGAGATGGTTATCCTTACTCTTCGACCATCCGCGGTTTTAGAATCGCCAGCAGCTACTTCTTCTGACGCCTCAGCCATGTCTGCGTTTAAGGGCGAGAGAACTAAGTCCTTTGCCTAGCTACCGTGATTTTCAAGGCGATGGATGTTTTTTCTGCAAGCATAACACTAGCAAAGAAATGATTCATGGCGAGAACAATACTTACTTCTTGGTAGAGCTTGGTGTCATACCAAGGTGAGTGAGTGATCTTGACTGCTCTAGCCCGCATGGACGTTTTGCCTCCCTTGCTCTCATTTTCTTTATTTTCGCTTCTTGTGGGTCAAGTGCGCCAGGCTTTCTATGAGCTAGCCTGCTGCTGGTTTTTCTTTATGTCTTAGTGAAGGGGTGTTGGTATGTGCAAAACGGATCTTATCAGATTCGTATTACGCTAGAAAACGCCTGTAAGCAAAAATACGGCTGGTAGGAACACGGGAAACGCCGAAACGGGAATACGTAAATACATCCTCATCGTTTTGTTGTTACACCATGCGAGTGTCGATACCACGCAACAGACCGGTAGTTACCGGAGATTAGATTCATCTTATCAGATCAAACGATATCTGCCAATCGCACGTCACGGCCGCTTCTTGCTTTGAGCCCTCGGCAAGAATTTTCGTCAATCATCCATGGAAGAAAAATTTCGTACTGGTATGACCCATGATCATATCCACAAGAGTATTCCTCAAATCTGTGAAGTTCTCTGTTGATCGTGTTGGCCAACCACCCCCGCGACTTCTAGATTGAACAAAATAAAAATTTTCCCTGGTGGACTGTGGGACTATGAAGGCCCGTGGCGTAATCGCTCATGCGCGATTAGAATTTTTCCTTTTCTACATGTAATATATAGTTCTTAAGTCGTTACCATGTCTTACGAAACGCTTTGCAAAATGGTTTTTACGGGGGTTTAAAAAAAGATGCCAAAGACATACGTGGTGGAGCCCTGCTGTAAGTTTCTACGCTCTTTCCTGACAGAACGATATGACGCATTCGCTCTCTAGGATGTTCCTGTAGTGATGGCACAGAGAGGAGGAAGACTGAGCTACAGCTTAAGCGGAGCTATATTGACATTTGCGGGAAAGGACGAGAACGAAGAAAGTATAAAATTCACCCGCCGTAAACACTATTGAATCCGAAATGAAATACTTCCTTGGAAATACATGTCTACAGTTTGCGAGGGGATATATCTCGCCTCACGAAAGTAGTCCAGCAGACGACTTGCCATTGATCTCACAAATATTCTAACTGCATCATGACTGAGCACTTAACTACTTGCGAAGGCGACAAGGTCAGCGATCATGCTCAATGGAATCGCTCTGCAAATGGCGGGGTAGATGGGGTTTCTACAGAGCACCCTCTCCTATTTCTCAACGGTTTTGAGGATCAGCTTGATCTTTTAGTTTTGGCATGGATTTTGCTCCTGTACCGTGGGAGCGGCCTCAGCGAATATGGAGAATTCTCATGGAGTCTAAAGGCACAATCGATAAACAACCATTCGAATTTAGAAACAGGGTTCTCAGGCAACGCCAATCAAATGATATCGGCGGACAGCGATCCCATAACGAAAGCACTCGACTCCATTCGCGCAAGACGCACGATTACCCCTAGCGGTGCAAATACGCAACTAGCGGATTACTCAATATCCTTTACGAACGCCGCTCGATCCTTGAGCGGTAGTAATGATGTAAGTTTCATTAAATTTGACTCTGCCATGGATTCTTTTGGCTAAATCCAGTATGCAGGCGCCATTTTGCATAGAAATATTAGCATCGAAGCCGACTTTGTTGATAAAACAACATGGGCAGCATTCCACCCTATCCTCGCATGCTGTCCGCATCCAGTGTTTTGGACTCGTGGATATTCTCAACGCGATCCTCAAAAACCCGGATGGGCAAATTTCGCAGGTGATGCAGATTGGGGATCTCGAATTGCAACAACTGTGGAAATGGAATGTGGCAGTGCCTCAAGCAATTGATGATTGCATCCATGATATTTTTATGAAAAATGCGCGAAAGTATCCCAATCGTCAGGCGGTTGTCTCCTGGGATGGCGAGCTGTCTTATGGCGAGGTTGATCGGTTTTCAACATTGCTGGCAGTTCATCTCATTGAGTTAGGTGTTAAAATTGGGAAAGCTGTGCCACTTTGTTTCGAAAAGTCAAAATGGACGGTCGTGGCAGCACTCGCTGTTATGAAGTCTGGGGGCGCATTAGTTCTCACAGACCCAAGCCAACCTGAGGCCCGATTGCAGACCATAGCTACGGAAGTGGGTGCAGATCTGATGTTGACCTCGAAACTGCAAGAGGAGTTGGGACATAAGATTCTGCCTCATGGAACCGTGCTTACTGTTAGCCACGATTTTTTCTCACAGAGGCAAGAACCGATATCGTCGCCATCTTCCGTCTTACCCTCCGTTCCAGGGTCATCGCCACTGTATATCATTTTCACGTCAGGAAGTACAGGCAAGCCAAAGGGAGTGGTAATATCACACACAAACTATACCAGCGGTGCGTTGCCGAGGGCAGAAGCTGTAGGCTATGGCCCACACTCACGGGTGCTCGACTTTCCTTCATATGCGTTCGATGTTAGTATTGATTGCATGTTATGTACTCTCGCCCAAGGAGGGTGTGTCTGCGTACCATCCGAAGACGACCGGGTGAACAATCTCAGTGGAGCAATAAGAAATATGAAAGTCAACATGGCTCATATGACGCCGTCAGTTGCAAGGGTTCTCGAAGAAGATATTTTACCGTCCCTTGAGGTTCTTGGTCTTGGGGGGGAATCCGTTTCCATTCAAGATGCGGCAAAATGGGGCAAGTTAACAAAAATCATCATCGCTTACGGGCCTTCAGAGTGCACAGTTGGCTGCACAATCAACAATGACATTGCCCTCGATCGATCGTATACTAGCATCGGCAAGGGTGTGGGTGGCGTTACATGGGTGGTCGACCCCGCCGACCATAATCGCCTGATGCCGATCGGAAGTATTGGTGAACTCATTATGGAGGGCCCGATTGTGGGACAGGGTTATCTTAACGACCCCGAAAGAACTTTGCCTGTTTTCATAGAAGACCCTACGTGGCTGCTTTCCGGTTGTAAAGGGTTCCCTGGAAGGCGTGGACGTTTCTATAAAACGGGAGATCTTGTCAAATATGACCCAGATGGCTCTGGCTCAATAGTTTTTGTGGGTCGAGGTGACCAGCAAGTGAAGCTCAGAGGGCAGCGAGTAGAGCTAGGAGAGGTCGAACATCATTTACGAACCAGGTTACCTGCTTGGACTGTTGTTGCTGCGGAAGTTATCACACCAGGAGGAAAGGGAGGTGAGCCAACATTGGCTGCTTTTATCGCAGAGGAGAACTCGCCGAAATCCCAGACCAATGGAGATATAGCAACTTTCTCTGAAACGCTTCGCCAGGTCCTAGAGGTGATGGATAAGGAACTTGGAGCTGCCCTTCCGCGGTATATGGTGCCAGCAGCATATATCCCTCTATTTGAGATGCCGTTGTTAGTTTCGTGTAAAACAGATCGAAAGAAGTTGCGCAGCATTGGGTCCACCATGTCAAGAAAGGAGCTCATTAGGCTTAAAGCATCTTCATCACAAAAGAAAGAGCCGCAGTCAGAGATGGAACGAAAGTTGGAATATCTTTGGAGACGTTTATTCGGTGCTGAAGCGGAGATCGATGTTCACAGCAATTTTTTCGACTTAGGGGGCGACTCACTCATGGCAATGAAGCTGGTGGCCAGCGCACGTGCAGTAAACCTTCTAATCAGTGTGGCTGATATATTTCGGTACCCAGTCCTATCAGATATGGCTCCGACCCTGACGCATGTTGATGCCGAAGCAGAGAGCGAAGTGCCGCCATTTTCACTCATCAAAACAAGCTGGAAAGAGGAGGATGCGCGTATCCAAACGGCCACACTCTGCGGAGTCGATGCCACATCAGTCATCGATGTCTACCCTTGTACACCGCTGCAGGAAGGGTTGATGGCCCTTTCTGCCAAAATCAGCGAGGCATATGTCGCGCAGAGAATTGTTGAGCTAGCAGATCTCCAAACCGCACAACGGCTCCAAAAGGCATTTGAAACTGCAGTTGTTGATTCCCCTATATTACGCACACGAATAGTTCAAGTTCCCAGCCATGGTCTCATGCAGGTTGTTTTGAGAGATGGGATTTCATGGCGTTCAGGTGCGGACCTAGAGGAGTACCTGGTTAGAGACCGGAATGAATCAATGGGATTGGGCACACCACTAGTCCGTTTTGCAGTCACCTCCAACAAAGCAACAGGTAAAGTCCATTTTGTTTTGACGATACACCATGCCTTGTACGATGGTTGGTCGATGCCGTTGGTCGTCCGGCGCGTTAATAGAGCGTATAACAATCTGGAATCGGAAATACCAGTCGCTTTCAACTCCTTTATTAAACACCTGGGCGACCTCAACTACAAGGAATCCGAGACCTATTGGAAGGAACAACTACAAGGCGCGAATCGCTTGCAGTTTCCAGCTCTCCCCCATGTTGGATACCAAACCCAGGCTCAGTCACTTTTGGAAGAGTATGTCCCGCTAGGAAAGACTTTGACACCAAGTACAAGCATTGCGACCGCCATTAGAGCAGCTTGGGCTATAGTTGCAGGGAAATATACCGCATCCGACGATGTCGTGTTTGGAGAAACCCTCACAGGGAGAAATGCACCGGTTGTAGGCGTTGAAAAGATCGAAGGCCCCATGATCACCACCGTGCCCGTCCGTGTACGGTGGGACAGGAATGCGCGTGTTAATGACTATCTGCGAAGCATTCACGACGACAGTATACTTCGTATTGCCCATGAACACATGGGTCTACAGCATATCCGACGCCTGACCCCTGACGCGCGCGAAGCTTGCGAGTTGAGAACAGGTATTGTCATTCACCCAACCACAACAGAGGATGACACGAGCATAACTGGGGAGGGACCAGCTAATGGCTTTGTCCCAGCTGGAGACGAAGAGGCTGCCCGTGAAGCTTTAAAATTCAATACATATGCTCTCATGTTGGTTTGCTCATTAGACCCTAAGGGCTTCCTGGTCATGGCCAGCTTTGATTCGGCAGTAATTGACGTCTGCCAGATGGAAAGGGTTCTGCAGCAATTTGGGCAGACTGTCCAACGACTTTGTGAAAACCCGAATGCACTTGTCGGCGATCTGTTACCAATGACAGAAGAAGATCTAGCTGGGATATGGCGTTTCAGCAATGTCAAAAAGCCGAATGGTTTAAGTGAAGCAACCTTGGGTTACGACTACTCAGAGGCAACTGCAACCTGGATAGTTGATCCTGAAGACCAGGAACAACTACTTCCACTTGGGGGAATAGGAGAACTTATAATTGAGGGTCAATTCAAATCAGCCCCTTCGTCTTATATCGACGGTACCAAATGGCTTGCTGCCGGTTATCGGGATATTCCAGGAAGGCGAGCGATACTTTACAAAACAGGCCAGTTAGCCAAGTACAACGGTGATGGCTCGTTAGTCTTTAAGGGGAAAAAGGGCGACAGTATCAAACCTAACAAGGAAACTAAGAAACCTGAAGTCAGAAATCAGTTGCAGATATCAACCCCAAAACAACGGAAATTACAAAAGCTCTGGAGCCGTGTCCTTGAGATTAGCGAGGACGAGGTTGGTCCAGACGACAGTTTCTTCGACCTCGGCGGGGACTCTATTAGCGCTATGAAATTGGTTTCAGAAGGAAGAATGGAAAATCTCGAACTGAGTGTGATGCAAATCTTCCAGAATCGCAGTTTTCGCGATATGGCAGCTATTGTTAAGGAGTCGCAACAGCTTCAGGAACCTACCAAACGATATATCCCATTTTCAACCCTTGATGTCTCAGATGTTGATACTTTCATTTCCGAGTCTATTCTTCCGTCATTTGCGAACTCAAGCTGGCAAGTAGTGGATGTCCTGCCTGCGCGCCCACTCCAGGAAATCGCCGTGGATGGGACAACCAACCTCCCTCGATATTCTGCACGGTACGAATTATTTTACCTGGATTCAGCAGTCAACCGTTCGCGTCTATTCGAAAGTTGCCAGGAGATCATCTCCCGTAACGAAATTCTACGGACGATTTTCGTCAAGTCCGGGGGTTCTTGTTTCGGCGTCGTAATAGAAGAGCTACAGCTACCCCTAGTTGAATACGAAATAGACGGAGACTTGGTTGCGTTCTCTGAGCAGCTTTGCAATCTTGATGTGCAGACAGTGATGCCCCTCGGAACACCCTTCATAAAGTTCTTTTTTGTTCAGTGTTCAACCGGGCAAAGTTGCCTGATCATGCGGATTTCCCATGCTCAGTATGACGAAATCTGCCTTCCCATTTTACTCCGTCAGCTTTCCGCTTTGTACGAGGGCAAATCAGTTCCTGAGTCCTTACCATTCTCTTCCTTTGTCCACCATGTCGTCCGAGAGAACATCCCTCAAAGCATCGAATACTGGCGAAATCTACTCCGAGGCTCCTCCATGTCAATTCTGCGTCCGTCAACGCCTTTGGAGAGCAAAAAGTCAATCTTTATATCCAAAACTTTTGACATCTCATCCCGGACCAAAGAAATCACGCTTGCCACTATCCCTTCTGCAGCTTGGGCACTATGTCTGGCTCGCCGTTTGTCCGTTCGTGACGTAACATTCGGTGAAGTGGTCAGTGGCCGCAACATCGATCTCCCCAACTGTGACATAGTGATGGGACCAACTTGGCAGTATGTTCCGTTACGTGTAAAGTTCGAGCCTGGCTGGACGGCAGTGGACCTTCTCAACTTCGTTCAACACCAGCACATTTCAAGCACGCAGTTCGAAGGAATCGGCCTCAAGGAAATCGTCCGGAACTGCACAGACTGGCCCGAGACGGTTGATTGGTTTGACTCAGTTGTGCATCAAGACGTTGAGCATGTCGAAAACCTAGCGTTTTTATCAGCCAATAGCCGAATGGAGACGATATATCCACACCTCGAGCCGCTTCGCGAGTGGAAGATACAGGCCTTCCCGAAAGGGGACAGCTTATGTATCGAGATCGTCACTTTCGAGTCCTGGCGCGCGGAGGCCGACTCTATCCTCAACGAAATGGGTGACATTATCACGCAACTGGTGACCAGACAGGATTCGGCCCTGTTCTGGACAGAAATGAAGGAGGAAAACCCTCCGCCCGCGACCCGATGGAACTTTTTATCTTGCCTTAAGAAATGGCTAAGATAGACACAACGACGCTGTACAATTGCTCGAGCTTAAACCCATAGCGGCTTCCATTGCATATTTGAAATCTAGGTATGACCTAGGTGGTCAGCACATGTGTATCTCCTCTTTATATTTCCTTTATTCATCATTTTTATATTTCTAAGGCGTATTTTTGTTCTGAAAAAGAAAAGAAACTGGAGAGTTTCAGAGATCAGGGTTTGATGATGTTATGTTTTAAGAATGTACTAACTTTCATTTCTGTTTCACGCTTGTTAAAAGTCTAAGACAAATTTCGATTAGCAGACCATTGAATATCACTCCATTCTATTACATTTTCCCTGGAAAGAAAGTTCTGTGAGCTTATCATAACTAATCTCCAGACGCCCGAGCTTCCAATTAAAAAAAAAATAGAATTCTGGCACCAAATGCAAACAGTTTAGAAATCCAAGGTTGATCTATGTCTATACTCAATAAATTAAGCCATATCCGAGTCCTGAGTGAGCGTGAAAATGCTCAAAAAAAAAAAAAAAGACAGCGAAGAGAAAAGTAGACAAGAAACAGGGGTCAAGAATTGCGAGATAATACATATCAATGATTTACTTAAAGTCTATTGACGAACGAGGACATGAGGTCGAATTGGCATCCATCTCCAGTTCTCCCTGGGGATCGTACAGTCTCCTTTTATCCCCCACGAACAATCCTCTGAAATCAAGCGAGTCCAGTATTTTCTGCAACAGGGGACGTGTTAGATCGAACGAGCGAATTCGGAGGATCAAGAACAGCCAATTGGGAGAGTTTCCTTGCTTCCGTTGGANNTGGAATACAGATTTGACCCAAAAAGTTCTAACAGGACGCGAATCGATGAAAGCTTCGATTGCTTCGTTTGCTCTCTCCTGTCCATCATGACCCACTTAGACCCGCGAGTCGATTGAGAGAATATGGCCAGGGTGGAAAATATTAAGTAGCATCACAAAAGCTTCACATATGAGGAAGGGATGCTCTGCTGTTCGAAATGAGTGGCCCTCCGGGACAAATGTTTATAGAAGCAGAAGAAGTCAGCCTAGAATGACGGCATCATGAGAGCAAAAGCAACACCACAATCTGGAAAAATATATATACTGCGATATGGTACGCAGATCGTATAATAATCAAAACCGACGAGATGTAAAGACAGAACACCACCACCGCCATGAACCTTCTTCCTGTACCACCATCCGAGGTAACGAACCACTTTGCACGAATTTCACGGACTCGAACATGAAATAATGTCAAAACAGCCACAAAAGATGTGAACAAGGACACCTGGGTAATCATAGCAACTCGAACCAAGTTTAATCCAACTTTAAAACGAGCACCTGTGTCGGTATCAACGCCAGCAAGTAGACCAGCACCACCCCAGACGCATATTTCCGCCAGCACGTCAAAGACGATAAACGTGCGGGCGACCCTAATTGGAGACATTAGAGCGGCGCATGGGACAAAGCTGAATAGGCGTCCGCAGATGAAATAATCTGCGCCAGCATACGTCGGCCCAGCGCCGAGGATGAACATTGTGGAGACTGTATAAAGGGTTTTAACATTCCCCTTATCAGAAGCGAGAAGCGAGCGCTGGAGAAAGCCTATCGCTGAAAAAAATGGCGCGTAACGTCAATGGAATGGTGAATTTTGGTGGTTTCGATGTCCTAGCAAGAGGTTAGGATGTATGTTTTTTTTTTTTTTTTGATCATCGGTGGAAGGATGGTCTCACCTATGCTGCAATTCATGTAGTGCTGTAGAAAATGCATAGGCCACGGTAAAGAAAATAGCCATGCCCTTGTTTGGTGAGTAGTGGTATAAATCTGCGGGAGCGGATGTTAGGAGAGAAGTAAGACGCTGCGTTGTGGTGAGGAACATTTTACTTTCTGCTGTAAGCCCTGATGGCATGGTTATTATTATTATTATTA
>JAFEJD010001264.1:0-25454 GCA_018296065.1 Blastomyces percursus | reverse complement strand
GTTGCGGTGGGGCGCACTCACTCATGGTAACTAGTGAGTAAGCCTGGCACGGTTACTACCGCCAGTCCAAGGGCCGACTGACAACGCACGGTTGGTTGGCTACGCGCAGGAGGAGGCAAGGCGGGAAGCTCTAGACCAAGCAGATGACGGCGATGAGTAGCGGCGGCCCGACACGATGAGTTGTTTTCTTTTCTTTTTTCTTCTTTTCGTTTTTGTGTAATTAATACTTGGGAGTCGAAGGCTTTTCATGTCGTAAGTTATGTGTTGAGGTAACGGGATGGCTGCGCTTGGCTGGGGGAGAGTGGACGGGAGGTTGAAGATCGCCCCAAAGCGGAGCGAAAGCCTCACGTCGTCTTTCCCCGGATTATCAGAACGGGCCTTGTATTCTTTCTCTTCTTGTTCTTGTTCTTGTCCTCACATCACCTCTCTTTTTTCCATCGTACTTGTATTATTTCTTTTTGTTTTAAAATTACTTTAACGCTTTTGTTATCCGCAATTCAGATACCCCCTTTTTCCAGTGTGGTGATGCGCTTCTCCCAGCTGCTGTGCTGCGGTGGACCTGACGACGATGGCCAGAAGAACGCCTCTCCACCCCCAGCATACCGTAGCATCGAGGGAAATATAGCTGCGACACAGTCCCTCCCCAATCTGCAGCCCAGGAAAATAGCCTTTTACATTTCGCCGTCGAGTGACCTGGCGAATGATCGTGATGGTGATGGTGTGGTCGAGAAGGTGGAGGCGGAACCTGTCGATACCAAGGGCAAGGGAAGGCTATTACGCGACGAAAGCGACCGTGATGCTCATGAACATAAAAGGGATCAAGATGAGTCTCGTCTGCGGCAGGGTGCGGCTCAGAGCATCTCCGAAAACACCTTCCTGATGCCCAATGGCCGGGAAGTAACGTTGAACACCAACGACGATTTCGTCCAGGCGACGCTGGCAGCTGCGCAGACGAGCGACCAGGCACTCGACGAATGGCTCGCGTTGGGCTATGGCATTGAGATCAAGGACTCGAGGAAACGATCAGCTGCCACCTGGGCGGTGCTTCAGAATCACTCTGGCGCTATCCGTCGCTTCATCGACCGGGGTGCGAATGTCAACCTGGGCATCTCCAGGACATGTACAGAGCTGCACCACGCGGTGTCGGAGGGGGACGAGAAGCTTGTTGTCACACTCCTGAAGCACAAGGCGGATGCCAACGCCATAGACAACGATGGGAATACCCCTCTCCACTGTGCGCTGAACCGCTGGCTGAAGACGGATGAGAGCGACGGTTTCTCAATCGTCAAGCTTCTGGTGGAGAAAGGTGCCGACCTGGAAGCTCATAACCGGTATGGAAACACGGTATTGCATGAAGCATGCATCTACGGCGACGGAATGCCCCTAAGATACATGCCCGGATCCAGTGGGCCCCCGCCAGCAATCACCTCCCGGCGCCTCGTGCTGGCTAAGACTCTGCTCGATCTGGGCATACCTGTAGACACGCACGATAAATGGGGTTCCACCCCGCTGCTGCGCTGCTGCACGATGCAAACGCCCGACCGCGATGTGATTGCCCTCCTGCTTGACAGGGGCGCGGATGTAAACGCGTCTAATAACCACGGCGACACGGCGCTGGACACCGTCTGTTTCCAGCGGGATACGGAGCTGCTAAAACAGATCGCGGCGCGTGTTATCAATATCAATATCAATAATGCCGACGACAAACGTAATGACGATCACGGTAATGATAATGACGATAATGACACATGCAACGATAACCAACCAGACCCGGCAACAGCAGCCCTGTTCAATAAACCAACCGTCCTCTCCACCCCGCTCCACTACGCCGCTCAACACAGCGGACCGGACCGCCTACTCTTCCTCCTGTCCCACGGCGCAAACCCAAGCACACCCACCTATGCCACCGGCGCCACCCCACTGCACCTCCTCGCTTCCTCAAAGCCGATCACGGCAGACAGGCCCACCTCCCCCTCCCTATCCTTCAACACCCCTCCAACCCCACCAACAAAGATTACCACCACCAGTACTACTACCCCACCCCACCAAACCGACCACATAACCCAAAACATCCACCTCCTAACCACCTACGGCGCTGATATCAACGCCCGCGACCTCACCGGCGCCACACCACTACACTACGCCGCACGCAACGTCGAGTCGCGCTACCAGGAGCGCATCGTCACAGCGCTATTGGCGGCGGGTGCGGAGCCGAACTGTAAGGACTCCAAGGGTCGGACCCCCCTGCGGGACCTGGAAGGGTTTTGGGTGCTTAAGGGAGCGGTGGTGAAGAGGCTTGTGGAGGCGGGGGCGGAGAAGGTGCCTGAGATGGAAGGGTTGGGCGGGTTTGAGTATATGGATCGTGATGTGGTGGAGGGGTAGGGGGGTGATTGGTTATGATGGGTGTTGTTGGGAAGGTAGATGGTTGAGGTGAGTATGGTATGGGTGAAGGAGGTGTGATTTTTTTTCCCATTATTTCCTTTATAATTTCTTATTTCTCTTATGCCTTCTTATTCCTTTTAACTCTTCTTATTCTTTGTAATATGCTTTCTAGAGGGTTTCTACTACCTTTTCCCATTTTTTCCCAGCTTTCTAACCCCTCAGCTTTCTAATCCTCCTCTCCTCTCCCTCTTCTCATCTTTCTTCCCTGGTTGCCCCTTCTCTTCTCTTCTCTTTTTTCATTTCATCCTTCTGATTTCCTTTCGCCTTTTCATCTATCTACTGAAACTTTTCTTCTGCGATATTTTCTTCTGCGATTTCAATCTCTGATATGGACGGATGAACGGATGGGATCTGAAGCGAAATTTACATTTACGTCGAACCTGGGAACGAAAAAGAAATGTGTTTTATGAAAAGAGTTATGGGATGTATGTATCTATAAATATGAATATATAAGATAGTATAATATATATATAACTGTATATATATATATTGTTAACTTACATATATGGAGTGGTTCAGCCTCTTTAATTATTAGTAAAGACCAAGGTGACTGAGCTCTTTTGCCTCAGTGTTTCACAGATACAGATTGTATTACTAAAAGTTCTGCTGTCAAGACAAATGATTTTGTCAACATACTACACAGATTTAAATTCAGGTCAAGTCAATAAAATTATTTCGTCTCATATCTCCCGTTGTGTGGAGATATCTCTCAGTGAAGAGAGAGGAGATCGGAATATATTTTTCTCTAAATTGTTGTTTTTCTCTTTCTCAAAACGTGAAATCATCATTAAAAATAGATAGTATGAGTCTGAGAGAGAATGTGGAAAATACGAATATGAAAGGATTTGATTTTTTAACTATTAGTATGGACTGGTGATGGTTGATCCCTTTGTCTTGGTGTGCTACATACATATAAAATTATGCAGCCAGACGGTTACTCAGTCAGAAGAATTCCCTGTGAAATCTATCATTGGTGTGCTTGTGACTTGCTGATTTTTCCTTTTTCTCTCCTCTTTTTTTCTATTCTCTTTCGCCAATTCGTCTTTAGTCTGCATAAATATATTTCTTCAAGTCTTGTGATGCAATGACTTTTCTCTCCACTTGTTTTCACTCCTGCATAGGTGGCGGTGCGAGTGGAGCGGATAAATTGGTCCAAAACATCTAATACTCCGTAGATAATTTTGTATTTATCCTCTTCGCCAATAATACATCCCACTTTCTGCAATCCGAACTCATATTAATAATGGTCAGTTAATATTTGTAACCTTCTTGTTTTGTCTCCCGTCTTGTCCGATACCTTTCATCAATCACAGCTAGGGTATATGGCTGGTATACTCATGCATCATCCAAACATGTTTGTTTGCTCAGTATAGTGGTAATGGGGCACGTATTTGTTTATTGTGCTGAGCTTTGGATCTTGCCGTGGGGAATACTAATGATAGATACATTGATAGCAATAGGAATTGTGGAATGGGATACGCTGGTCGGCCTTTCGACCGGGTTTGTCTCTTGCTAAGGAGAAAGGTTTAAAAACTCCTTGAGAAATTAGGGGAATGGATGTGCCCGTTGCTCAGTTTTCATTCCGTTTCGTTTGATTTTATTTCCACATTCTGCTATTGGCTGCCTAATCATTTTATTGTCGTGACCATCGAGAAGGAGAAAAGGGAAAAAAAAAAATCAGGAACCGTGGTTTTTAGTTCTGGCTCTCCTTCGCCCGTCCCTTTCTGCAAAGTTTTATGTTTTCATCAAAGGTTTGGTTCCTCCGAATATCAATGCCAAGCCTGGACGAGCTGCGGATGTCTATTAATAGCCCTCAGCCTCAAGCGCGCTTATTCGGGTTAGCCGTGGAAAAAATAAGGTTAGGTGCGATTGACCCAAGAATTAGGGTTTTAGGGCTGATAAAGCCTCTTCAAACCTTTCCAAGAAAGTCCGAGTATTTCATCATATGATAACGTGTCCTCTCACTTTCGATATGATATGACATACATACAACGCACCTGAGAAAGATATCATAGACAGGTTAACATACATAACTGGCCCAAGAGGAAATCAGATGGAGCTAAAGTTCCTGCCAACAATAATGCTCCTGGCTCGGGTGATGTGCGTCCGTTTGGTAGTCCCCACTATATAACCTTCTTCTGCAGTTCCAGAAGCTCGAATAATGGTGTGGCAGGTGGCGGGTAGGGACCAGTGGAGCTGAGTCCGTGCGTACAACTTAACCATGGGTATTATTATCAAACAGGTCTACCTACAGTGCGAAAGGTTGATTCGAACTACGGACTGGCTAGCGGGCTGGCGGGACAATTGCCGAAAGTCAGGAAAGTAGCAGCTTCCCCTTTCCCACCCCTGAACACCTTGTGACGCTCTAGGTTGAACTTTTTTTTCCCTTCTAACTTTTAAGAAGAACCAAACAAACTACCCTAAAAAGGCCAAGACAGCGCCGAATATCTCCTTCCACTCTTGTTTTTCAGTCCCTGTTGTCTAGGCCCTTAGATACGGTTTCCTCTCTTTATAACTACATCAATCAGATGCTGAAGGTAACGTTTGCCCCCCGTTCCTCTCGCCTCCACCTGTGGATTCGCCTCCCTGGTTCTAGCTTCAGCTTATCACGGACTTAGGCCGGGCTTTCGGCGGAACCATGTGGATTATACAGCGTATCTAGGTAATTTTTGAAGCTTGGGCGACCCTGAAAGCTCCTCCTGCTACTTTCTTTTAGTTAATCTTAGTATTTAATCTAAGAACATCTCTGCGAAGAACGTGTTTGAAAGCTGTTGAGGAGCGGGTTCTAGGCCTAGGAGTAGTTAACCAGGTTCTTCTGGTGTTTCGTCGGCTCTACGGTAATTTTGATATCATGTTCTTGATAATAACTTGCTCATTTTTATAACACAGCAAGGGCAAGAAGCTCCCACCTTTTAAACTCCTCTAATCCTTATTTATTGCCTTCTTTTAACCTTTTCAGTATTTGTGCCTGCTCTTCTTATATATTTTTCCTTTTTATTTTTTTTCCTTTACATTTCTCCAACCAGTCGTTTCCTCTGGTTAAGTCTTGTTGCCGGCTCCCTTTTATATACCCCCTCGTTTCATAATCGTACTTAAGTTATTACTTTGATTCGTCATATAACCACTCGTTTGCTCTGTGACGAACGGCTTTTTTCCCGTCCTTTTGAAGAAATTGCTTTCTGATTCCCGCAACTTGTCGAATATTGTGATGACTTGATACTATATATACTCCCCGCCAATTCCTCAGTAAATTCTCACTATTCCCAAGTGTTGAATTCAGCTGGGAGGAGCCTTCCCGGTTCATTATTGATCTGAGGTAAGTCACAAATATTGAGTTCCGTTTAAACTTTTTATCTTCCCCCAAGCTGCGCATCATCCGAGCCTTCGCCACAAAGCGCGGATTCTACGACTTAATCGTACCCACCCAGCTCCAGGAATGTGGCCCAAGCGCTGGGTTCTAGAGCTAGTATTCCGTCACCAGAAGTGTGAAGGGAGGAGGGGGAGGGTCGGGATGGTTGCAGATGACGTCATATAAATTCGGAGTTTTTCAACGTTAAATATATGGACTGACTAGGATATAGGTGACGATTTGCTACAGTGACCGAAGAACCCAAAGCTCAGGAAATCCAAGTATTTTCCATATGCACTCGAGAGAAGATTTCTCCAGGTCTCCAAGCCCAAGGGGTAGAGCGCCCCATATCTCGTTGACAGGCCCTCAAAATACGCCAGATCAAAGTCCTGATGCACATCGGCGCGCCTCACATGTTCGCTCGACCAGCGAAGGAGCAGCTCGTGGCAGCCGATCACATCCGATAGGCCGTGTGAAGTTCATTGGGGATGAAGAAACGCCACAACAAGGCAATGGCCAAAGCCCCCGGGACGTACTAGATATTGAGGTGAATCTCCCACGAGCGCCGCCAATAGCCCATTGCCATCCGAGGATAGAGTCTGAAAGCGACGTATCGGATGATTTCGTCGGTAATTTCGATCACCAGCCATCATCAGGGGGCTCAACGCCCATGGGCAGCGGCGAACACATATCCAGCAGGGTGAACCTTCTCCATGACGATGAAAACGCGAGACGGGAAGATGCTGGTGAAAAGAGAAGGGCTTTGCATGGAGCCCATGAAAGAGCCCAGAAACTGGCTTCATTCATTCGTCAACCTTCCGCACAGAGCAAAGAACAGGGCGGCCTTTTTCATAGACTTTCTCGCCGGCATAGGAACAAAGCCGGACCGTCGCCTGAGCGGCCTAAGCCGTCATCGTGGTATGATCTGGATATAATGGAGAAGCAAGCATATTATTCCGACGAAGATGATCGTTATGATGATGCGCATATAAATGCGGATCTTCAGGTTCATGCTAATGAGCTAATGCGAAACATGCCAGGGCTAGATTCTTACCCTCTCACCAGAGTCAGTGCACGAAGTCAGGACCTCACTTCTGGTCAGGTAACCCCCATCGAAGAGAGAGATCCTCATGATTATGTTGCCCGACCATCTCATTATAGGCCCGGAGTCCTGGGGGCGTTGCTCAAGATGTACAGCAACAACGTGCAGGAGGAGTCGCCGCCGCATGATGAGTCGCCGCCTTCACTCCAAGCTCCCAATCGAGCAATAGCTGGGAGAAGCTCGTTACGACCGCCGAGGCAGAAATGGTATAATAATAAGTCGGGTCATCAATCCATGCCTTTCCTCGGCTCGTTTTCCCCGCTGGGAGGATCACGGCGACCGTCACTTACAGACAAAAAATCAACTAGTGGGAAGATATACACACTTGCGAAGAATAAATTTAGCGCTAAACGTCGTCTCGAGGAAGAGATACGGCTTAGGGTGCATATTCGAGAAACTCGCCAACGGAAGAAATATCTTGACAGGCTCTGTCGTGCTCTAATGAATTGCGGTGCGCCGTCGCATCGACTAGAAGAATACATGAGAATGACAGCTCGAGTCCTCGAATTAGATGGCAGCTTTACGTATTTTCCTGGAACCATGCTTATGGCATTTGAAGACAGTACGACGGACACCACAGACTTAAAAATGGTTCAATCTGAGGAGGGCGTTGATCTGGGCCGTCTACGTGACATCCAGATGATTTACAAGGAAGTCGTCCACGATATCATTGGTGTGGAAGAGGCTATGCAGCGGCTGCGAGACATCAAGAATGCGAAACCAAAGTATGGTGTCGCATGGGTGATATTCCTGTACGGGTTGGCCAGCGCCATGGTTGGCCCCTTTGCTTTTGGTGCACGACCAATAGACATGCCCATTTGCTTCCTTCTGGGCTGCGTACTTGGTGTCCTGCAGCATGTTCTTGCGCCCCGCTCCTCGCACTATGCCAATGTCTTCGAAATTTCAGCCGCTGTCATCACATCTTTCTTTGCTCGAGCATTCGGAAGCATAACGACGCCAAACGGGCAACACCTCTTTTGCTTCGCAGCGTTAGCTCAGTCGTCGATCTGTCTGATTCTTCCAGGATACATTGTCCTGTGTGGCGCACTGGCATTGCAATCGCGGAATATTATCGCCGGATCTGTTCGCATGGTCTACGCCATTATCTACTCCCTTTTCCTCGGCTTCGGAATGCTGATCGGCACTGCTCTTTACGGTGCTCTAGACAAAAACGCCACAGTCGCATTTGCTTGTCCCGCAAGCCCTATCAAAAACGAGTACCTGCAGCGTTTCCCATTCGTGCTCGGCTTCGCCATCTGCTCCTCCCTCATCAATCAGGCAAAATTTAAACAACTCCCCGTCATGGCTACCATCGCTGTTACCGGTTACATTGTCCGCTTCTTCGCCGCACGCCAATTCGTATCCACCCAAATCTCCAGCGCGCTGGGCGCCTTCGCAATCGGCATCATGGGCAATTTATATAGCCGGCTAGGTCATGGGCTGGCCGCTGCCGCCATACTGCCTGCTATATTTCTGCAGCTACCCTCAGGATTGGCATCCAGTGGTAGTCTAGTATCAAGCCTAATCGTTGCAACCAATATCAAGCCAGCTGATTTCGCGACGGAGCCGCTGAGCGATCTAGCAAGTGACTTGTTGGGAAACTCGTCTACGGCGAGTACAGAAGGGTTGAAAAATATGATGGGGATGTTAATGATGAACAGGTTTTCGGGGAATGTGGTATTTGATATTGGCTACGGGATGTTGGAGGTTGCTATCGGGATTTCAGGGGGGTTGTTCATGGCGGCTCTGGTGGTTTACCCATTCGGGAAGAGGAGGAGTGGATTGTTTAGTTTTTGATGGTTTGATTTGGGCTCTTTTTTTCTTTTTCTTTTTTCAAGCGTGCATACATGTGTTGGCCATGATAGCGAGGCTATATTTTATTGTTTTGTCTTGCCTGGGTCATTGACGTTTGGGGTGTTCGTTTTGGCTAGCATGGTTTCAAGGCGGAAACGGAGCGTTTGCCTACTCCATATTCATATAGAAATAGATCATAACTTAGATATAGAATAACTATATATAATATATAGATGTCATTGCTACTTCTATCTCCACAGCAAACCCTGATTTATGAGAAATGACTTCCAATATAAATTGGCGGAATATATAGAAACACCACCCAACCGATCCTTAAATGCTCTCAGTCGGCTTTCGCATCAGCACTATGTCCACTTCTTCGCCTGAGTCAAGGGTGCTTTTAATATCAATACTCCCGCCATTGCCACCTTCCCGTTCTTCTACCAGGCATCCCCCCTCATACACTCCCCAAATGGCCTTCGGAAGGTTCCTTACAACAAACTCCACTCTATTTCCCTTCTCTAAGTTCCTCAGCGTAACAATAATCGCGCTAACGCTAGCATCAGCCACTTCCTCTTCATCCATCTACGCTCCTCTCAAACAATCCACGCCATGACCTAGATCCAGCCCATCCGCCCACGGCCTCCCAGCCAACACCTCCGTGGTCCACGGAGTCTCCCACATCTTCCTCTGCCCATCCTCCACATTAGGCCTAGCATACCCAATGGTCGCATTCCCCGAAAACGGATCAAGGAACGTCCACTCACCCACCTCATTTAGAACTGTATCCTGGCGCGGATAATACAACCCCCCTTTCTCATCGCTCAGCCGCGTACGAGAGCAGTGCGTTAAGCTCCTTGGTCTTACCTAGCTCTGAAAGCCATTTGACCACGTACCCAAATTGCGGTTGCATATATCTGAAGCCGGCTTGCGGAGAGGCAAGGTATGTGTTTCTGGCACGCTTGATTGTTTCAGGGCTATTGGGGTCGGCACCTTCGGTGGAGGTGAGGCGGCGAATCTCGGAACCGACGGCTGGGTGCTGGAGTTCGACGGTGCCGTTGGCATTGTCTGTGGTACTGAAACCGAGAGATTGTTTTGAGTATAGGTCGCGGTGAGCGTCGGGTTCCACGCATTCATAAACGCGCTCGCCCTAGTAATGTTTTGAGGTAAGTTAGATTGGCCGTTTTCTCTTTTCCTTTTTCGCTTTCCTTTCCAAATTTTGGAATTTCTTGACTGCTTGCAGAGGAGAGTACCATCTACTAGCAGCTTATTAACTTCCCATGCGGAAAACCTGGACCGCGTGCTCCGATGGAAGTGCTCTGACAAAGAAAAAGCTAGTCGACAAATAGGCCATCTTGTCCGATCATATTATTTTTTGTAGAGCTTCCTGATACTTCTCAAGGACGCCTTCGATGATATTTGTTCCGTGGCGGACGTCGTTATAACGCATGGTTATGAGCTGTTCGCAACCCAAGGAATTAGGTCTCCAATTCCTTCTAGGAAAGAAAGGTTTTCGTCAAGGAATAAGAAATGAGGGAGAGTGCCTACTGGAAACTGATTGCAAACCACAAACACCAAATTAGGCACACAGCAGACCCCCACCCAGCCTCCCCTTTCCATCTCTTTCAAAACAGCTTTCTGCAGACTCGCATTATCATACTCGAACTTCTCCGGTCCGAATCCCCAAAACAGCGGGTCCTAGTTAAACGCTAAGCTCCCGGGCTTCTCAAACTCATCATCATCAAACAAACAACATTGCTAGACTTGTCATCAACAATAGATAGCCACTGTACATGATGTTTTCTTTGACTATGGGGTCTGCCCGGGGTTTACGCAGCTGTTGCAGCTCAGGATCTAGCCGGTTACCAGCCTGGGGTATCAGGTACCAGTAGCTCCAGACCTCATTGCGCAGCATTTTGCGGATCAAGTTGCGGATCAACAGTTTGAAGAGACTGCGCATGACTGGGAGACGATGGTAGTGTGCTAAACCAGCAGCGTAGGCCATGGTTGCGAGCTGGTAGCGGTATGCATCCAAGAATGCTTGGTCCGGATTCTGCGTGCCCATATGTGGCCAGTTGCCGTCGAGACTGGTGCCGATATTGTAGAAGTGGTGGAGATGACCGGCCTGCTCTGAGGAAAGTTTGGGACATTTGGAGAGATCTAGTGGAAGGCTTTTAGGGAGAGATGTCATTGTTTCCTGCGCGACGGGTGATTTGATGTGAAAATATCTCGGCGAAAGGAAACAAAAATGGAAAAATAAACAGAGATGCGTGAATGTTGATTTACTTGGAAGGTGGAAGAATGGCCTTTTCTTATATGATGGTGACCCACCGGCTATGCGCAGGGCTGGTTGGGGATAGAATGCAGGCTACCGGGTGTCATTGGTATCTTGTAATTGTCAGAGAGCTGAAATAGCCAGTCTATTCGAGTTACTATCAAAGTTCAGAACCGGCTAATATTCCATAAAGGCATCTATCATCAGCCGCAAAAAATAGCATCCTCCTGCCACACGTACCTTTCGGGCACTTCTTGGGGAAATCAATCGTCTCAATGCCCACATGTCAAAGGATTTGGTCCCCAAGGCTGGAAGAGTCCATCCATTCCTCCCTCGCCCCGCCAGGTGGTCGTGACATAAGAGGTGGGGCCTGTCATTACGTTCACCAGCTCACGCAAAGGAAAAGCATTGATATCTATCATTCCGTTCGTTCGAATACCGCATCTGATTGCCGGGAGCTTTTAGTCAGCCATTTGACAAACCACGTTCTCGAGATAGTTATGTAACTATCATCGAGTCCCACTTAATAATACATTTGACAGGGAAAGTGCTAGATTGGAGAGAAAGCTAGTGTTTCAACCCGGCATGTCAAAAAGATAATATTAAGGCTGTGGGACCCATTTGGGAATCCTCAGCCTAGAAGGGGAATATGCCAGGTTAGCATAGCAAATTGGGAATGAAACGCGTAGGGTGAGGACCGTATGTACGCGTAATGTACAATAGTGTAGAATGATGCGAATATCATCATCAACGGCAGCAACCATGGACGATATTGGACGATATGGTGGGCTCAAAATGACGAAACGTTCATTAGTTAGACAATGAGATTGATCGCCAATCATCTCTGACATCCATATAAAGATAAGGCTAAAATAGATCGAATTGGACTTAAATAGTTCATTGTTAAGACCGTTTTTTCAAGGGCTTTGTCAACCATCCCGAAGTCATTCCATAGTTCAGTGGGAAATTGTACGGGGTGCTCTCCCGGAAAAGCGGATAAGTTTCGCGCCAAGGGCCCTGAACGCCAACTTGTTTCTTCTTCTTTCCCTTCCCTTTTGCTAGATCTTGCGGAGTCGAGACAGCCCCGTTGGTGATCTGTAGCAAGTAACATAGTAGGAATGCGTTGCATAGAAACAAACTGCCATATATCTACAGATTAGAGGGCCATCAGCTGTAAAAAAGTGTGGGAAAGTTACTTTAAGCTTAATTAAGGTCTTGGCGCCGTGCATGTGGAACTTGGTGCTATTTTTAGGTCATCGGTCCAAGCTTGAGGCATGGGTAACTCACACGCAGTCTACAGTCTCCGAACAGAGGGGCAAACCGCTGTGCCATAGGTGGGCCTTATCTTCAGATAGAAGGCATGTTCGAGATGATATACATACGTCATAGCGCCCACCAAGCATGAACATTTTTCCCGTTCAATCAAGAGGGCAATTATATCAATTGAACATTTCAGAACTTCTTCCTTTGGCGCAACGATTCAAAGTTTCTGTTCCAAGTTATTCTGGGCTTTTTGACGATTCGAAATATGGACAACCATCTACTATTGCCAAGAACATGATAGCCTCAGGGCAATTCAGAAAAGGGGAGGTTATTATCATTTTTTTACTTCTGAGAAACTCGCTGTGGCTTCTGCGATCATGGTTTATCTAGTTCACGGTACCAATTGATCAACTAGTTTTTGCCCTACTTGTGCAAAGTCTGGACATATAGCTGTGCAATGAACATCATGTTCCCTCAGCCAAGTATGTTATTATGAGAAAAGTTAAGGAAATGGAGTTTGGAATTGTTTAGACGGAGGTTTCGTACGGGAAGTGACAGCTAAGGAGGCCAAGGATAAGGCTCGGGGTCTTTTAATAGAATACTACATAGATCCGATTTCTGCGAATTGGAGTATCATGAGGGGGCTCTGAAATTGGAAGATTTAATTGAGCAGGTTGTAGCGGACCTTTCATAGTGACACTTGTACCGCACTTCAAATTCTACAACTGCTCGGTAGCCCAGCCCTGCTGGGCGGGTAATTGTGGAGAAGTGTGGTATGGTAAAAAGCTCTTCTGTGGAGGGAGGACGAAGGATTCTCATTTTCCAGTAGGAAGTAGGAATACTTCCTTGAGATATCAGAACTAGTTAAAAGAGCACATTTCCCCGGAAGAGGATATAGAATAGTGAGGTTACTTCATGGTAATTAAAAAACCTAGCGGATCGCGAGGTGAAGAGACTCACTCCACTACTAGATATGTAACTTCTGCGGTCAGAAGAGGGGGTGGGTGGGTGACAATTTGATATTTCGGTTCCTCCCCCGGTATTTTTAAGCTACCATTCATTCTATTGAACACTAATGTTTTGAATAACCACTAGCTATTTTACATCCTGGTATGGAGACTTTCTGACACTTACTTTGCCAGTGAGCGGTGAGGGTGAGGAATAATGAGGTCATCAATGAATATTGATTCTAAGGTAGGGAGGCAGTGCACACTGATCTCTCGTGCATTGTCCTGTACATACAAGTCATGTTCGGGACTGAGTTGTATTTCGCACGCAGGACGAATAAACTCCCCACGACACTATGATGTGAATTGTGGATACGAAACGCAGCGTGAGGCTTTTGGTCCGTGATGGCATGGATGCTGACATGTAACGTTGGGTATTTAAGGATATCTGGGAGAGAGAAGGTCGAAGGGCCCCATTATTAGCTCTCCACACCGATACTTGAAGACAGGTTTGAATTGCGGAACCAACCGGATGAGCAGCAAGTGGATTGAGATAAGTGTGGCTTGTTCCAGGGTGGCGGCTGGGAGCTGAGGTGGATGTTGGGGGTGGGGTAGAAATTCAGCTAGCTACCTATGAACGCAGGATGATATAACAAGCCATGGTGAGGGAAATATGTGATCTGCTCTGATTCCTGGATTTTCTTTTTGCTTTTCGGCTTTTCTTGACTCTAATGGGGAATTCGGGCGATAGAAACAGTTGAACACAGGCTTCGCGCGTTTGGATGAATTGGAGTAACCAGAGAAGGGTGTTTTTAGGGTGGTTTTAGTAAAAATTCAAATACAGTTTCGGAATACGTAGTCTAGGTCTTGTGGCAATTTTATTGATTGATTTATTTTGGGTTTTATTTTATTTTATTTTATCTTATCTTATTTTATTTTTTTATTTATTTATTATTATCATTATTTTTTTTTTTTTTGGCCGTGGAGAAACTTGGGTTTACCCCTCCATCCACTGGCCCCCTGTTGAGCTGCTGATTCCTTGTGCTGTGGGACTAGAAATCTGGCCGAGATATGCACCTGCAATTCTTATTATTAGAGGATTAGATATGGTTTATTGTAAAAGCGTGCATAAACTCTCACTTGAGCGTAGACACATTCCGAGGTCATAAGTGTATCAAGTGTAACATCCATATGATAACAACTTCCCCTGGATGTCTCCATTGGGATCAACGAAAATAGCTTTTTGAGCCTCTGAGGCAGCCAATTTTTGCTAGGTGTCGATTCAGCTGAAGATCAGAGAGCAGATTGCTCATGTCTGTGGGTCGACTCTTTTGGCCGTCTGCTCACACGACGACCCTGGCGTTGGACGCTTGGAGGCTTGGAAGCTTGGAGGCTCGTGAGATTACATGTAGGCGCAGCATCGGGGCAGCATCGGGGCAGCATCGGGGCACCAGCACACCTGGGCAGCCGGGACTAGCCCCTATTCGCCCTGGGTTTCCCGGTAGCCAGGAGCCACTAGCCACGCCTAAGGCTTGGGGCTCAGGACTGCTGCGGCTGGAGGGCTTCTGATAGGCCAGCTGGGTACCCTTCAACACCGACTAAGCTCCGGATTATTTAGCAGCATCAACGTTTCCACTCACCAAGAAGCACTCCCACCACCACGAACAGCCTGCTGCTACTGCTGCTGCTCGCCCACAAAACATTGGACTCTTCCATAGCTTGTGTTCATAATCGTCTCCCCTTTCCATTCTGCTGCTCTGTTCAGGATCCCTTCTTTACTTGTCTTGGTGTCTGTGAGGTTGAGTGTGTCGTGTCGTGTTGCGACGTGTTGTTTTTGTCTTCCTAAGCAATGTCCCCGCTCATGACGCCCGCTGTTGCTGGTGTCTGACCGCTCCCTCCACCAAGCTGGTCAACAAATAGCCAAATCACGGCCACGGCCACGGCCACGGCCACAGACCCAGATCGAGATTCAGATCCAGAGCCAGATCCGGGTCCAGTTCACCACCTCATTCTCGTTTATTCCTCTCCTTGCCAAAGCCCTTCTTCTGTCGGGCTTATCCCCCTGAGTGCATATAGAACTCATTCACTCTTTTCCCCCTCAGCTGAGACACTCCAATTCTTGTCCTTCCCCAAGACAGTTGTTAGTGTTTCATTGTTCTCTTTTAGATCTCCTGTGCTCGTCTCTACAGGATCGCTGAATATCTCCTCGAGTATCGTGCCGTTTCCTACTTGTACTACTAGGCACCCCCAACTTATCCTCCCTCAGCTCTTGCTGTTAGGCCGTCCCGCTCACCTCCGCTCGTTGGCCGTTAAATCTGGTTTCATCCACTTCCCGCCCAAGCTTGTGACGACCGTTTCTCCATCGAACTCCGTTCGCCTTCATAATCTTATTCGCATCCCAACATGGTTCGAATATCGCTTACACGTCGCGTCGGGAGCCATCTGAGCACTAAAAGCAATGCTATGCCTCCCTCCGGCGATCTCAGTCCTGCCCTCACACCCTCAGGCACCGATACCAAACCGTTGGTTCTCAGGGCCACTGTGATATCCGTATGCACGCCATTGGTTCCCCTGTCTATATGCGGGTCTACGAGGCCAACAGGACTTGTTCGACGGAGGAGAAGCTAATTCGGTTGTTATTCATAGGGGAGGGACCTAGCACCGAAGGACAGAAATGGTTTGAGTGATCCTGTGAGCTTTCCCTACCCATCCATTCCTGTCACCTTGCCTGATCTTGCTGGCTGATTTTGTTTGCGATTTCCCGTTCTTGATTTACGCAGTACTTGGTTGTAAGCTTAGGCGAAGCTCGACAGTCCACTCCCACGATAAGCAAAACGTTGAATCCAGAATGGAACGTCTCGTTCGACTTACCAATCCTTGGGGTACCGCTCCTCGAGTGCATATGTTGGGATAAAGATAGATTCGGCAAAGACTACATGGGGGAATTCGATATACCTCTGGAAGATATATTTTCTGCTGGAACGATCCAGCCACAGGTGTGTTTCCATGTTTAGGAAAAGATCGTGTGAGCCTTACTTTGTTCGCATGCGGCTGATGATTGAGATATAGCCGCAATGGTATACGCTCCACTCTGGGAGAAAAGCGGGGAAGAAGAGCGGCGATGTATCCGGTGAAATTCAAATGCAATTTACTCTCTTTGACCCTACGAACCCGTCTGGTGAGCCAACAGAGATCCTTCAGAAATTTAAAACATTGGTGTCTAGCGATGACGAGGACGAAATTATCCCCGTTACTTCAGCCGACACCGACGACATCGAGAAGGAGGATGAGACAACTGATGGGACCGACGATCCCACGAAGCCGGATGTCGTCGAGAAGCGCCGGCGCAAGCTTCGACTCGCCCGATTGAAACGTAAATCCATCGCTGCTAGAGCTTATGAGTTCTCAGGCTCCAAGGATGGCGTTTCCGGGATTGTGTTTATGGAAATAGTGAAAATCTTAGATTTGCCTCCAGAGAGGAATAGTAAGCAGCCTCATCTCCCCAATTTATCTTTGTTATTTTTTTTTTCTTGTTCAGGAAACTATAATCCTAATCGACACTATTTTAGTGACACGTACGTCTTTCGACATGGATCCCTTCGTTGTTACATCTTTGGGCAAGAAAACGCTCAGAACGCGCGTTATTCGCCATAATCTAAACCCTGTTTTCGAGGAGAAAATGGTCTTCCAAGTTATGAAACATGAGCAATCGTATTGTATTTCCTTCACGGTTATTGATAGGGATAAACTATCCGGGAACGATTTCGTTGCATCGTCTAGTTTCCCTTTACAAACACTTGCATTGGCAGCGCCAGTTGCAGATCCAGAGACAGGTTTATACAATTTACCTGGACCGCCATCGGAACCTTCACCCACTCCACCTGCTACTAAATCACGATTTCGCCTCAACTTGTCTCGATCTTCATCGGCCACTAGTTTGACGAAGCTGGCAAAGCCATCACTGAGGACGAAGAGTTCAGCAACATCATTATCCAGCCAATCTGGACAGGAACAACAAAGCACCACCCCTCCCAATGTCCCATCCGAGACGTCTTCCCAATTAAACCTTCCAGTATCTGGAAATATGGTAGAAGAACCCAAAGTTCCTGCCGATGAATATGGCCTCAAGACTTACATCATCCCACTTGCGCTTAAAAACAAAGAGCGCTGGGAGGACAAGCATTTCCCCGAACTTCATGTGAAAGCAAAATATATGCCGTATCCGGCTTTGCGCCAGCAATTTTGGAGAGCAATGTTGAAGCAATATGACGCTGATGATAGCGCGCGCATTAGCAAAGTTGAACTGACGACGATGCTTGACACCCTGGGCTCGACGCTGAAGGAGTCCACCATAGATGGGTTCTTCAGGCGGTTCGCGACGGAAAATGAACCCAGCGAAACCGTAGACCTCACATTTGACCAAGCTGTTATCTGCTTGGAGGATACTCTTCAGTCCCTGCAGAAAAAATCTTTGAGTGATAAGATGAGAGACATTCCTCACTACTCAGGCAAAGAGAGTCCGGAAAGTGCGAATCAATCCAGTAGTGAGGACCACGTACCTGAAATTAGCCTCACACTGCCTTCAAATACTGATCCTGAGCGACCAGCTATACCCACCATTTCTCGTGATGAACGTAGCTCTTCTGGTGACAACGAATATAACCTCCACCCCGATGACCTTGGCGATGATGGAGGTGAGGAACATGTGGTCGAGGTTCGAGAATGCCCAGTTTGCCATCAACCACGACTCGGAAAGCGATCAGACGCCGATATCATAACCCATATTGCTACTTGCGTCAGCCAAAATTGGAGACAGGTGGATAATCTGGTTATGGGCGGTTTTGTAACATCTAGCCAAGCCCAACGGAAGTGGTATTCGAAAGTTATTACGAAGATATCCTACGGTGGGTATAAACTTGGTGCAAACTCTGCCAACATCCTTGTCCAGGATAGGATCACGGGACAGATTAACGAGGAGCGGATGAGTGTTTACGTTAGACTTGGGATTCGACTACTTTACAAAGGGTTGAAGAGTAGGGAAATGGAGAAGAAACGAAGTAAGTATCCAAACGTAGCTCTTTTCCGTTAGGCGTTGCAACAGGGGTTGTGCTGACCAAATTACAGTTCGGAAAATGCTCAAGTCATTGAGTATCAAGCAAGGAAAGAAGTATGATGACCCTGCCTCCGCTTCTCAAATCGTACCTTTCATCAACTTCCACCAACTGGATATGTCCGAAGTTCTCCTACCCCTGAACGAATTCAAATCATTCAATGAATTTTTCTACCGCGCTCTGAAGCCAGGTGCCCGCCCTTGCTCTGCGCCAAATAACCCCAAAATCGTTGTATCGCCAGCCGATTGTCGGTCTGTTGTCTTCGACCGCGTCGACGAAGCCACCAAGATTTGGGTTAAGGGAAGGGAGTTCTCCGTGGAACGACTCCTGGGCAAGGCCTACCCGGAGGACGCGAAGCGGTACAAGAACGGCGCCCTGGGAATATTCCGATTGGCCCCACAGGACTACCACCGCTTCCACATCCCCGTCGATGGTGTGATGGGGACGCCCAAAACTATCGAGGGCGAATACTACACCGTTAATCCGATGGCGATCCGTTCCGCACTGGATGTGTATGGAGAAAACGTGAGGATCATCGTTCCTATCGATTCGGTTGAGCATGGTCGTGTCATGGTCATTTGCGTCGGAGCAATGATGGTTGGAAGCACTGTTATTACCGCTGAAGGAGGCCAGAAAGTGGCGCGTGGGGACGAGCTGGGTTATTTCAAATTCGGCGGTAGCACGTTATTAGTGTTGTTCGAACCGGGGAAGGTAGCCTTCGATTCGGACCTTGTGGGGAATTCACTAGGAGCCCTTGAGACTTTGGTAAGTTTGGCTATTTATACCTAATAAGAAAAATAAGCTACCTAAGGGCGAAGAAATGGGAGGAGATGAATCCTCGTATTGTTATCTTTCTGAAATATGCATTCGCTTTCTAACTATAACCCTTCACTTAGGTCCGCGTTGGCATGTCAATTGGCCACCACCCTGACGAACCTCAATACACTCCCGACATGCGGAAGAGCGAGGAGAGTATCACGGCGGAGGACCGAGTGGAGGCAATGCGCAGAATCGAAGGGAGCCTGAATGCGCCATCTGACGAATAGCCAGAGCTGCGATTCAGTAAGCTCCGGGGTCAGAGAGAATTCTAGATGCTATATATATGGATCGATGCGTTTAGATATTGGGCTCCGGCGAATTGGACATTTGGGCCTAGATAGGAAAGCAGGCACGCAAACGGAAAATATAGAAGACGGGAGGGGAGACTTCGGGAGCCATGACTGACTCCATAGATGATTCAACAACATTAGGAGAACGTCCCTATAACATGGATGATGACGACCCGTGATGACAGTATCTTTGTCCGCGATGTGTTTTTAGTTTTTGTTGATATTATTTCATGTGTACTCTCTCATGTTCTTGTTAATATCAAGATTTTATTGAAATCCTAATACAAAACAAAACAAGTTATTAAAATATCCCGTCTGCAGTTAATATCAGGAGAACATTTCTACTGATCGTGATTCGAGCTCCTGTTATGGAACATTTCTGTCCGTTCCCGCTAGATGCGATTGATATCACATGATACTAATACCTTCAGCCTCCAACAGTATGCGCTACTCCCTAATTGGATTAGTTTAGATCTCCTGTCCAGTGCTGACATAATATTCGACGACGCGCCAAGACCAAAACAACTCCGGCCTTGACGACGATTGATATATATGAAAAAGATGAAAGGGAACGGGCCCACACAAGAGCATCCATAATATTGCACTAACGCCTGACCGCCATTATACGATACCTCGGGAGCGCGCAAATCATTTACTTTCATGACGGCCGCTTAGTTGTGTTGCGCCTCTGTGTGGAAGCGAACGAACACCAAATTCACGAACAGGAGGGAATTAAGGACGCTGAAGGGGGGAACGAACGAAGCACACGGCCGACGCAGACGATACTCCACATTTCGCTACGATTATATGGCCTTGCCGGTTGGGATATAAGAAGGGTATTTTCATTGTTCGGGCTGCCTGGGGGAATGCTGCGAGACGGGTTGGGTGTCGCTAAGAGTAGATTCGGATAACGCATTTTCGTGTGGATTTGCGATTGGAACTCTATCGCGCGGGACATTATAGGAGGGGACTGGGGAGCAAGGACGAGAAATTACGATCGCGGAGTTGGCGGCTACGACTTTTCACGGCTCATTGGGCGCGTAATCATTTACCATCTAACGAACTGTTGGTTGTTGCGGGCGACATAAGGAGGCCAAAAAAAAACAGAAGCACCGACGCAGAAATTCAGCGCGTCGCATGTACATATAACGAAACCGCCGGTGGATAGAGGCAATCCGAAACCCGTCACATATCTCCGCGTTTTTCATTCGCCCTCTCACACTGAGCAAGCTGGCGTCACTCGTCAAACTCGAGGCAACTACGACAGCAACCGAGGAAAACCTGTCTGCGCTGATCAGCTGGACATGACAGCCACTTTCACAACAACTGCAGCCACCATTAGTACACGAAGCGCGACACATCATATCATAGATTTTGGAACTCGCAGGCCAAGCAGATACGAACAGGGGACGACGCGTAGTCGCGCTCCGCTGACGGCTATCGATCCGGCGATGTCGCAGGCGCGCGGGCGGCTGCCAAATGGGAATGGAACGAAGAGGAGCGTGAAGGGAGGGGACAGATATGGTGAGAGGGGTGCGAATGGATGGGGAGGGAAGAGAAAGGCTGGTGAGTGGCTCTTTTCTTTTTGCTGTTTTACTTCGTTGGAAGAGGGATGGGTTCTTGGGCTCTGGCGGACTAGATGATCTTTGCGCTGGCTGCCATAGTCATGGCGCCTTTTGGGTTATCAATGCTAATTTTCACTTTTCGTTTTCTCTACCTTACAGCTGAATATGACGAGGATGTTGAAGGGTTCCAGTTTACTCGCGCAACCGCCACGAAGAAATCGAAGCCCGCTGCAATCGATGAGAACTTGGTCCCACAACCGCCAAGAGATGATGATGCGCAACAAGAAGAGCAGGTTGTCCGGAAACAGAAGGGGAGAGGAAGACCTCCCAAATCCACGGACGCATCGCGCCATGTATCATTTGAGACTCCGAATGGAAAGCTACCCACTCGATCACTTCGACGAACGCCTAAGCGGCTGGCTGAAGAGGAACCAACCGCAATAGTAACGGAGAAGTCGAAGTCCAGGCGGAAGTCGCATGATATCGAACCAGCGCCGATCACAATTCCAAAAAAGCGCGGGTCAAGTAAGACCAAAGATTCACAAATAGCGCCTCCAATAGAGGAGGCGGAAGGGCAAAGTACTACACCCTTGGCAGATGCGAACACGCAGAAGATTGCACTTCCTTTGGCTGATACGCCTGTCATTCGGAAAAATAAGGAAATGCGAATGGAGAAAAGCCAGAAAGGGCAGAGGCGGAGTAGTCTTGGGAGAAGAGGGAGGAGGGCGAGTTTGTTGATCGAATCCGGGGTGTCGAACGGTGTGTGTTTTATGTTTTCACAGACGATTTTACTTATTCCCTTTCCCATCCGCCTTGGTTATTCTGTAGCTAGGAGAAGTTGCTAATATTGCCTGTTTCTACCGATAGCGTTACCGCATGACCAAGTCGATACGGCGCATTTCTACAAACACATCGAGTGTGAGGGGTTGTCGGAACCGAAGAGAATGCGACAGTTACTAACGTGGTGCGCGACTCGGGCGCTGGGGGAGAAACCGACCGGATCCAGGTCCGGGGATGAAAGTGCGAGATTAGCTGGTATGTTTTGAGGCTGAGAATCACAATGGGCATTTTTGGATGCAGCGATTTGAAGTGTTGCTAACGGCAGTCTTGTTCCCTCATGTAGCTCGGGTAATACAAGAGGAACTACTCGAAGATTTTGCGAATCGTCCAGAGCTTTCGGACTGGTTTAGTCGGCAAGAAACGGAACCCCTCGCCGTTGTGGTAAAGAAACCGAATCCAAGAAATATACAGAACGCGGGGAAGATTAAGGAATTGGAGGCACAGATACACAAGTATGCAGCTCAATGCAGTTCAATTTCTTAATGCATACAACTAAAGCAAATACTAACTCCATAAGGCAGACTTCAATTGGAGCGACAATCACTCACATCTCTACTCCGTCCCCCATCAATTCCAAGAATAAGACCTCCATCCTCGACATCCGCACAGCCCTCCAATACCCAACAACTATCCACATCCGCTCCACAACTAGATGCGATAAACCCCAACCTCCTCGAGCCTTCACAACTAGCTATCCTAACCTCTCTAAACCCATCAAACCGTACTTCCACCTCTGCCGATAAATCTATGCCAACCCCACAAACAGACCCATCATATACCTCAATATCCAACATAACGTCCCGCCTTTCCCGTCTAACAACTTCCCTAATACCAACCCTCGACTCCTTCGCCTCGGGAATCCACGACATAGAACTCTTCCGCCGCGCAGCGGATGACGTGGCGGGGCAAGTTCTGGCGATCTGTGCTCGTCGATTGGAAGAGCGCGATCAGTCACGGCCAAGAGGAATTGGCGGGGAGGAGCTGGGAGGTAGCACTAGTGGTCGTACGATAAGATCGAGAAGGAGAAAGGGGAAGCAGAAAGTTGGCGAATCGGGGGCGTACGAGGGGAAGGGAGAAGGCGAAGAGGGAGATGCAGATTCAGATGGTGATGAAGCCGATGATTTCAGAATTGAGAAGGAGGACTTGGCGATTGTGTTGGGGGCGCTGAGTCGGTTGGAGAGCAGATAGTTTGAGGCTTGCCTTTTTTTTCTTTGCTTCCCTTTCTATTTTGCCCTGCGGGTTGATGATGATAGCACGTGGTTGGAACATGTAAATTGGCCCAGTTAGTCGAGCCCTATACCTTGCTGTTAACTTGGTTTATTTTTAGCGTATTCAAAAGATTCCGTCAGTTCATGACGTTCAGTCGCAACATGTGCCGCTACACTTCTGATAAAGCTCTGATTGTTGGATTATTATCTAGATATCCGTTCTGTGGAATCGGGTTATACTTATTTGCTAACCCAGATATTTAACACCAAAGGGCCAACCGGTGGGTGAGTCATGGCCACAATTACTTATAACGTTAGTAGTCAAAGCTGGTAAACGTACAGTACATTATTTTCCAATGTAGCGTTGTGGGCATTTCTTTTTTGTATGTACAGTACTTCATAATGACTATGGTGCTTTTAGGCCTGTTCTGTTGAGCAAGCATTTCTCTATTAGCAATGAATTATAGATATGAATAACCTGCAACCAGTATACATCATTTTCTATCATGGGTAACATGTTGACGCTGCGCATTATCAAACATGCTTCTTGTCGAGTAAATCTTGCTCACCTATTTGGATTATTCCAACGTTAGCAAGCTAGCAACCATTATTGGATATATTGCATTTCCAATAGTAGTTCTAGGCCTACAGGATGACGCCGCTCTAGAAGGTTCAGGAGGTATGCTCTAAATTTGCCAAACTCCATGGGAACGCCACAGATATCTCACTTCGAATTTTGTGAGTATCCATCCAATTCTGAAAACGCTTATAAGTGCATCCTATAAAATACATGATATGGTATAAAGAATAATGACTCTATACCCGTCATTCCGAGGTATAGTCTTTAAAGTTCGCATTTTCCGCATCCCGATCCAACATATATGAAAATCGTTCTTTATTCTCCTTCACATATTGCGGTGCGTCATAATCCGATTGTACACGCTTATACAACTGCCCTCACAATCGAACAAGTCTAGCCCATTCCGAACCCTTCGCACAATTTCCCGCGGCTCCCGGAACTCTCTGGCTTGTTGTACTCTGTGTGGGAGATGCTCTCTAGCTTCTTCGCCATCTCAGCCACCGCTGAAAAGCAGGAGTTGCAGTGCCAGCTGGCATTCCACAGATCAAGTGCGCCGCCACCCATCCGTAGATCTTCTGGTTTGATTGTTTTCTCTGGCCCTTGGTAGAATGTCGCTTGGGGATGGTGCCATTTATCGCCGACATGTTGCCATTGGAAGGAGTAGTAGAAGAAGCGGCTGCGGAGGGTGACACGTTCCGGAAAGGCACAGTTTCTGAGAACAGTCAGAGTAGATGGCCTGGGAATTTCGTCGATGTCTGACACCAGGATAACATCATTGAGTGAAGGCTCAGCATCACCGACTAAACTGGGAAAGACAGAATCAAAGAGTCCGTTGCGAAGGAAAGATTCACGCTCCCAGGTGCTGTTGGATCCTAAGTTGGAGATATCGAGATTGTGGGTAAAGTATCTGAGATTGTAAAGGAGCGAAGCGGGCAAAGTTCTCCTTGAAATGGAGAGGCTTGGGCTTCTGGGTAAATGTATGCGCCGATTCAACTATAACCAAGTAGTCGACATATGGTGCTTAAGCTCATTCATACGAACTTCAAGCCAGTCTAGCTCGGTGCTGACCAACATGAGGTCGTAGATTTTGCGATGTCGTGCACGGTCGGGGAAGATGGATAGGTCGTAGGAGTTGCAGAGTGTTTGGGCTTTGACCGTGGATAGGAAGCCATTTTTTGGAGCGCTCCTGGAATGAAGTGATAGATGCCGATATGAAGTGCGGTTGACAAGATCATAGATCAAGACCAGTATTTAACACGGATATGAGGAGACCCCGCCATATTCTATTCGGTTGCTTAGACATTCGCGCGTCTCAGTTCGCTGTTTTTCTCAAGTTATGAAACAAATCCAGCATGCTAGGAAAAGGTGCATCGTATCCGTCAAAATCCTTGAAGACGGCCGCAAGGGGTTGACTTGGACACAACAAGGCATAATATATTTCCACACAATTATGAATAAACCGGATCATGCACGTTTCTCTACCTCTTCCATCGTTTCCAAGATTGATCAACAGCGGATGCCCAACAGGCAGACCACAGGAGGGGTCACTCCTCAACAGTGATCAAGGTATAATTGCCCCCTTTGTAGAGAGATCTCTGCCTATTATTTATTGTCAACCCGAACTAGCAATTGGTCATGAGTCCCAGACCGCGGCTTTCAGGTCAGAACAAAGCTGAGAATTGGGGCGGAAAAAGAATATATACCTGTAGTTATTGTGGCGGAATCAGTGACTTCTCATATACTTATAATATCTTATAGAAAGTCTGAGAAGAAAGAGTTCAATCTTAAATATGTAGAAAATCAATTGTGTTTATATAAAATATTCAAACACAACAGAGGATTTATTTTTCACATTCTTTTAATTAAGAA